>BQNB010103675.1:0-23985 GCA_026074375.1 Tanacetum coccineum | reverse complement strand
CACCATTTGAGGCACTTTATGTTCGAAAGTGCAGATCACCTGTTTGCTGGGCCGAAGTTGGAGATGTTCAACTTACAGGATCGGAAATAATCCTTGAAACCACTGAAAAGATAGTACAAATTCGACAACATTTGCAAGATGCAAGAGATTAGCAAAGAAGTTACGCCAATGTAAGGCGAAATCCTTTAGAATTTCAAGTTGGAGATCGTGTTATGTTGAAAGTATCACCTCGTAAAGGTGTCATCCAATTCGGAAAACAAGGAAAGCATAACCCCCGGTACATTAGACTATTCAAAATCCTTGAATGGATTGGCCCAGTAGCATACAAACTAGAGCTTTTCTAATCTAAAGAAATGCTTATCTGACGAATCCCATGTCATTCCAATGAAAGAGCTTCGGCTTGATGACAAACTCAACTTTGTAGAAGAACCAGTGGAGATTATGGATCGAGAAGGCAAGCAACTGAAACAAAGTCGTATTCCTATAATCAAAGTAATATGGAACTCTAAAAGAGGGCCAGAATTTACATGGGAATGCGAAGATCAAATTCGTGCCAAATATCCACATCTGTTTTCAAACACCACTCTGGCATCCAACTAAATCTCAGGACGAGATTTCTTTTAAGGGAGGGAGACTATAACAACCCGCAATTTTTATCAATGTAAATATCCATCTATTAAATTAGATGCACTGTAATATCCATCTATTATATATATACCACCTTTTTACATGGAAATATTTGCTTTATCTCATTATGCAACGTAACTTGCATCTCTAAAGTAAACGAGCTTGTTAATACAAATAAACCGGTTTTAAACAAAACGTTTCTACAATCAACTTAGGCTAAGGTTTTATTAATGACAAAACATAACAAACCATTTTTCTCAAACCTCTTATTATCTTAAAACATGATTTCTTTACTATCTCCCAACTTTGTAGAAAAGCACATGCAACTTGAAAAAGTGTACAAATCTTTTTAAACCCTAACTTTACACAAAATCATCTTACACTTATTAATTTAATTACTTCATTTAGTATATAATCAAATGCAGCAAATCCAAGGAAAATCTTATAAGATTACACAAGATATCTCAAGATTTTGCAAATCAAAATCCAGATTTAGTTACTGTATGCCGGTGCTCTTTGTTTTGCAAGCCGGTGCCCTCTGTCAACAGCACCGGAAGAACCGGCCTACAGTAAAACTTTTGGCTATAAATACCAAGCCATTTCTTATGTTTTCATACACCTTTCTCATCTAATCTTCTCTCTAATCAACTGATCTCTCTCTCTCTCTCTCTCTCTCTCTCTAGCATCTCTTTCTAAATCTTGTGTAGGTAATTCACTTCAAGAAAGGAATTGCCAAATACGCGAAAGTTTCAAGCACGCCTCAAAAGTGTCTTGATCTTGATTCTTCTTACTTCATTCAAGAGATCATCTTGCTATGATTTATTATTGTATTGTTAGTTGTACATCAAGTGTAGTTGTGTTATTATCGATTCTCGTGTGTGAGAAATTCGGTGATCATCTTTGTAACCTATAGAAGTGTACCATCGTTGTGAAGGCTTCTCCGCCAAGTGAAAGGAGCTCGGTGACTAGTGTTTAACAAACTCTCGAGTAGGTGACTCGGGGAGTAGAGTAGGGCAAGGAAGGTGTCCTTGTAGCCGAACCACTATAAATACTTGTGTCCCGGTGAAATCTTTCTACACTCTATTTTCTCTTTACTTTTATATCTCTTACTTCTTAATTATCAAACATCAATATCTAGATCACTTCATTAAAAAGTTTCAAACAAAGTGTTTTACAAGTTTTAAAAGGCCAAAAATTTAGAAAAGTATTCAACTCCCCCCTTCTAGTTTTCCGCATTGTATAATGTAGACGTTGTACTTTACTTGCTTGCTGACAAGGTAATGTAATAATTATTTTCTAATAATTTTGGCGAGTATCTAAACATTATACTAATATAAGATTGTGACATATAACAATAATTTTTTATGTATACTTATGGAAATATTATGGAAGAATTTGTGAAGTTTGAGGATAGGGAATAATAAGAAGGTACTAAGTTTTCATTGTTCTACTTGAATGAGAGGTTGTAAGTATTGAGGGAAATTGATCACGAGATTGAGAACAATAAATATAGTTTTAAGTAAGCGCGTCCGGGAGACTATTACACAAACTTGCAGTATTTGAAGGTGCTTTTAGTTTTAAGTAATGTCGTTCATAAGGAGTCGACACAACAACCCCTGTTACAATCCACAAGCCATGTTTTGTATGGTCTGGTAAATATATTATTTTCTTAGTATACACGAGCCATGTTTTATTAGTGGTGGTGGTAAATGGTTGACGTTGGACTTAATTTAATGGATCTCTTAATGGAGAATTACTGTTCAGATTATACTGAATTCTGCTTTCAAAACCAAGAAACACTACATTGACTTTATACCAGCTAGAAGGAATGAATAAAGCTCGAGCAATTCATTTGGATGATTTTGTGAATACATCATTGTATGTTGTTCACGTCATGAGCACTGATGTAATGGAAGAAATAACAAGGGCTCAAAGATCAGGTTTGTGTATAGAAAGGAAAAGGGGATAGACATAAAATTATGCAAATCAGGAAAATACAAAATATACAAAGCTTACTTAAATACCAAATTTAATGCTTTGTTTATCTGTAATTTATAAGTTATTAGAACTCCTATGATCTTACATTTGAATTTATTTTGCATTACAGGGCAAAGAGTTATTGTAGAGCCTGTGGTTTCTGGATTAATTCTTGATGATTTTGTCCTATGAGATCCTGATTTCATCAGTGCAGCAAAGCAAATGACTATACTATTATAACTTTGTGCTTCCTGTTCAGTATATCAGTCTTTCAACATGTACTTTAGATAACCAATTTTTCTTCTTCTTTATGTTTGTCATGAGCCCCCCAATAAGAGCATCAAGGCACGGGAAAACAGTTCAAGCAACATTGTCAACTGGAGTTCTAAAGGTACTGACCCTAAATTGTAATTTCTTTTTTTTACATTTCTTCTTGCCCTGAATATCTTTTTTATGGGTAGCCTAAAAAATTCTCTCCTTTGGGTGTGGTTTCTTATATAGGTGCCAAAAATGGGCGGACACTGTAACAAGTCATAACGGTGTATTTTTAGTAATGATTGAAACTGTTCGGGTTGGATCGCAGACATATACTCATCCATTTATATAATGTAAGATTTAATAGGTAAAAAAACCATGTTAATACAATTATCATTAATAAAAACTTAGTGCTACTTTTAACCTCTCTGAACCATTTCCCATTTAGCTAAATTAAGGTATCATACTGAATATTGACTATGATAACTCTTTTTCATTATTTTGACCATGCTTATCAGTTCTATTGATCACTCGAGCATCACAACAACAATGAGTTATGTAAACGGCTCAAAGGATTTCTTGCAGCGTGGCCACCATCGAACCCTCGGCCTCATGTCAATGAACTATTTATAGCAACTGCTTACTTTAAGAGGAATTTTGAGTCATGGAATGTCAGGTGCGTAAACTAGATTGCAGAAGATCCAAACTGATAAGAAGCAAAGCTGATTAAGGGCCGGAGTTCATAGTTTACAACAACATTGCATTCCTCTTTTTAGCTAAATGTAAGCTAATTATCCTTTTGTTTTTTTTATCATTCGTCTTCTCAATATTCATCTTCTTAGAAAAATTGATGACAAGTATCGGTGGTGTATTATCCTTTTAATTTTTTTAGAGGTTTCTTTATAGTTAGGGAGTAGCAGGGTCAAAATTTTCTGAAGATCATTGTGGAGCTGTTTGGAAACATTTGTATCATGTTCTAGATAGTCGCTTTGGGAACTCTTTCTTAAGTCTATAATGGGTAAGTATTGTATTTGCTAAGTCCTCGAGCTTTTTTAGTATATTCAATTGCACAACAAACGACTATGGCAATGAAAGAAACAATGACTTTGGCACTAAGATAGCAACAATGTCTAACCATGCTCATGTAATCAGATTTTTTAGTCAAATGACAAGCATATCCATACTTCTTTTTATTTTCCATGTAAGAACAGATAATTTTGTGTGAGCCAATTGTTTAAGATTTTTATTCAGGTTTAGTTATTATTATGTTGAATTGTAGGCTCCATTTAGTAGTTTTTGTAGCTTATCCAAACGCACCTGTGTTAAGAAAATCACGATTATCCCCTAAACCTCTTTAGAAATCAGTACTAAGATAAAAACCAGTTTGCCCAATTCCATATTGTTCACCTTTAGTTTCATGATACTGACGAGACAAGTACATTTGAGACTTTGGAGATGACTTGAAGTATGTTTTCTTAAGAAAAAAAATTATCTACAAGGATTTCTAAGGTTTGACATTGACATTGTATTTGTGCGAAATAGACTTAAATAGACTTGTAGGTTTGTTTAAATTGTTATCTTGCCAACCATTAGTGTTTTGGTAGGGTTTAGGTTTATTTGACTCAGTCATGTAGGTCCTTATATAATGTTATTTTCATGTATGACCATAACCTGATTTGGGTATCCTTTTGGGTATGTTTGGTCGGTTGGCAGGGATGCCAGAACATACGTGTGAGCTTATAAGAAAGGAGATCATCAGGAGGCTGAAAGAAATTATGGAATGGTTAGTGGAAAACTTTGAGAAATCCAATTACCAAATTTGAATCTAGCTTTTCAAAACAAAGGCTCTATCATTTCTCTAATCGGAGGTATTACGCGTCTATCTCTCTCTCTCAACCGCATAAATGTTTCAAAGGGTGCATGTAGTTATTCATTTATGTAAGTTTAGGTTTATGTGATTTTGATGTTTTAGGCTTTGTGAAATGATTATAATAGAATGAGATCATAATACTCTATGAAGGTGAAGTGGATACGAGTACTTTCTATGAAAGTGAATTGGATCACGAACCTCAAATATCTCAGGTTTTGCTTCTAAAGGTTGGATATTATACGTAATATATAACAGTTTTAGTAAATCCAAGGGTTCATTTAATAAATGATTTTTGTTTAGAACAGCAATGTGAAGGATAATAGATTGTCTTAACAGGTCATCAATGTGAAAGATTGGATTTCATGCATATATGTGTAAATGCTAGATATGCAATCTGACAAGCTGGTCACTGGAACAAGCCATTGAACTAATTTGCTCACATCAGTTGTATAGCATTTACACATATCTGTTTAGCCATTACCCATTGGCATTTACACAAACACAGTTTCTTGCCTTTGTTATAATAGGGAAATGGATTATACTAAAAGTATAAAGTTTTTTTTGGCCAGGTTAGAATTAAACAAGGTTACACGGATTCTTAAGCCGCAACCGGAAGATACCCAAATGGGTTTATTATACTCATGAGCGTGATTGTGTTCTTGCATAATGCATGCAACTTTCATGTCATAACTATATATATTTCATCATATATATACACATTTAGTTTACATTTCTTTTCTTTCTTATTGCATTCAATAAAAATGTTTGCGTGTTTATAAATGTTTTACTTTTAATTAGTTTCCTTCTCATATCGGATGAATATTCATTTTTTCTGTTTGTAATTCATTCACTAAATAATTTCATATCTTTATAATTCATTAATCTTTACATAATTCTTTGTAAATGATAATCATAAGGCGAGCCCGCCCATCGGGCGGGCTTTGCAACTAGTCAAATATATACCACATAAGGCTTCTAAGGATCGGGAGCAACACGCGCGCGGATATCAGACATCGGTGAAAGACTCGTGAAACTTTTCCAAAAACAGTTGTAGTCCAAGTTTTGTAAAACGACTTAGTTCACTACAACTCGTGCTCTGGTACCACTCTGTAACACCCCCAAACTACGATACGCATCGGAATACAACATTGGGGTGCTACTTCACAATACATGCACACGAGTCCCAGTAAACGTTCAAAGATACGTTTATAAAACACAATTTCATTTATTAGAAAGATCAGAGTTACATATGTCCCAATATCATTATAGAAATTATTTCTAAAAGTCACAACACGACTTGATTTCTAAAACACTTGTTTAGTTTATGACACTACTTCACCGAGACACTGTCCTTGATATCCGCGTTCCGTCCCATCCAGCCATCAACAACAATTAACCTGAGATACATGCTTAAAAAGTCAACAAAACGTTGAGTGAATTCATAGAGTTTACAATTAAGACATAGAACACATATTTTGGGTTCCACAAAACGTATAACGTTGGCTCGTAAGTCAAGTTATAAAAATAGTGATTTCCAACTAAAGATCCCGTGTACCGAAACTTAACACATTCATCCCATAGGACGAAATCATGTCCGAGAAGTATGCCACTTTTAATATTAACAACAAATGTTCATTTGGACAGGATGGTCCACGGATTCAAACCCCGGACAGGGTTGTCAAACCCAATAGATCTATTTAATGCTCTTAGGTTCCACCACAAACCATGGGAAAAAGGGGCTAACAAACGGCCCACAGCAGAAATGCATATACTCAGTAGTGAAGAATATATTCAAGTATCCAAAACCGTTTGGTTCAATTTACAAAACAGCAATATATCCCCCGCGGAGTTAAATAACATTGAAACTTTAAAAGCGATGCTATGAACTCAACCTTGTCGAAGCCAAAGATTCAAATAACTAAAATAATTCAGGAAATCAATGAACACCCAGGGGATTCAAAAACGGTCGACCTATAATTTATGTCGCTCGATTACTATTCCGAAAAGTATAGTCAACGATGCGTACATCGTATCAACAAAATCATATATATAATATATATATACATTCATACATGTGATGAGAAATCCACTTGCGCCTTAGATCCCAAAACCCCACAACATTGAGTTATAATTGTCCCTCACGTTTTATCTTACGTGACTTTAATTGAAAACGTTATATTTTCGATAACTTTCTATTTTTAGAAAGTTACTATTTTCGGAAAGTTACCATCTTTGGTAAGTTTAAATATCTAAGTATATTTTTAATACTTATCATTTTATTTATATCCATGTATTTAGTTAAAAATTATATAAGTCTTATATGACCCGTTGACTTTTTAAAGTCAACATTTGACTTTTATACTTATATTTATTTTTACCCAAATCTGACCCGCGCCAAACGACCCTCTAAATCACATTTTCACGATTCGGAGTAAAAAGAGATTTTATGCGAAACGATATTCCGGACAACTTTTTAGTTTTAGCCGAGACCCGAAACTCGACGGAAAATGACGAAAATGCCCCTGCAAGAATATGATGTAACTTGTATTTTTAATAAAAACGCAGCAGTTTGACCATCGGGTTTGACCCGCTATATCACGTTTTTGTGACTTTGACTAAAAAAAGATTTTATAGAAAATGTCATTCCGGACAACTTTCGTGTTTCGCCGGAAGGCTGAAACGGACTCGAAAGTGCTCAAAATGGCCGTTTAAAATCTGATCATCAACTAAAATAAGCTCAAATAGCTGATTGAAATTTATAGTTTTTCTAAACTTGTTTTTGCCGTAACTTCTTCGTTCTTAGGAGTTACGGGACGTTCAAATTATCGAAACGCTCGTAAAATATCCTCTACAATATTATCCAATCAAAAATAAGATTTTATAAAATCTCGAACATCATTTTTCGTGCCCAAGTTTCTGTCCGAATTTATACTTTACAAAAACATCATAAAAATCATTTTTGATTCAAAGTCCAATTACAATATATCTATCATGACACATAATTATCACCTACGTCATTCAATCAACAACATGAACTAGCCTAATCACGCAAGTATCCCTCGGATCTCATCACACTTATACGTCGTAACAATCAAATCAAGAAACAATCAAACGATGTGGTATATCTTATATCATAACACGGGGTCGATTCTTGGATTTGGCTAGTTTCTAGAGAGAGAAACACTAGAGAGAGTTTTCTAGAGAGAGAAAATGTGTTTCCTATGAAAAGTGTAAATGACTAGCTTGCCGCTTCCAAAGTTGGAAGAGGCTTATATAGTACTTACAATATACCGGGTATTCGTACCCGACTTAAAACCGAAAAACGTACTATTAACTCTAAAACTACGAGCTATATTAAACAGTAAAATACACTGGGTGACCGAGTCTTTTTCTAATATCTAACAAATTTGTATTAGAACCTAAACCATCAGCGAAAGTGTGTATCTTGCGTATTTTCCACCACCTCAGTACCGTCACTTTTAACAGCCTTACACCCATTCACTCTTTTTCATCCTCTCGGAAGTAGTTCCTAATTAGTGGCTACACGATAACATGGTTACAAAACTGACTCCAAACAATGAATTCACATATAAAGTATCATACAATATGAAACATTAGGGTGCGTTCGGTTTGTACCTCGAAAGCTACTTAGAATCCTACTCATGAAGCGTTCCTAGTCCTCCAACCGAAACGCAGGTGCAACCGCACATCCCACTCACAGTAACTGAACAGGAGAATAGTTAATGATGGCTAACATAGAAAAACATGAAATATAGTAAATAAGACTTTATTTCTTTCTCAAGTGTTTGTGTTTGGTGGCCGGAAAGAGAGCAAAGAAAATAGGAGAAACAACAAATTAATTAGGGACTATGAATATTATCTTGTGCTTAGTAGTAAAAGTCTAACTCACCTTGAAGCAACCAAATAGAGTAATCCATTATATCTTGGAAATGAAAACAATAGTCTTGTTGTGTGTAAGCATAGCGTCAGCCTAATGGCCTTTTGCAAGGATGAAATATACTAAATTTTTTTCTTTTTACTCCCTTCGTAAAATACCTGTGATATATTTTGAAATAAAAAAATAACGTGTAATCCATTTTTAATTAAACCAGCTATGGGCAAGTCAGGGGGGAACCAAATACACCGTCACGGTTCATAAAAATAAATATTTTATGATCATAAAATTAAACAAGGTGCGTCGTAAATTTTTACGAGGCTCGAAACAATTAACGCACTCGCGGTCAAACGGTGACTTGCGAAATGTCAAAAATAAAAATTATTAAATTTTCTCCAATTTATTCGTAATAAAATACGAAAATATGTATTATCGACAAATAAAAGTTTTAAATGTCGACGTTCGCTTACGAAAACCCGTAAAGTAATAATAATGACGTCGAACTCACGATCGTCATACACGTTGTAAAACTCGGGTTGTTACATTCCACCCACCTTAAAGGAGCGTCGTCCTCGGTGCTCGTCCTTTCTTACTCGCCTTATCATTCATTCGTGGCATGATGGCTTCTCATTATTACGCAGATTTCTATGTTCTTTCAAAATAAATATGCGATACAATAATCCGCTCCGACTATCCGGATGGAACGTCACAACAAAACAAGCGTAAAACTTAACCTACGAAAACAAAACAAAAACCATGGTAGTCCTTATCAAAACGAGTAAAAAACATGTTACGAAAATATAATGACAAAACCAAATCACTTCGTTCCTATATTTTTATAGTCGCTCTTCCAAGGGCGACAATACAACGCGTCGAGAATCATATCCGAATTAAAACAATTATTACGTCGTTCTCTCGAGAAATTTTCTAAAATGGATGATCGATCTAAACTTAGTTGGGGATCATATAAAAAACAAAACCAAGCGCACCTTGCTTATCAAATCAAGGCTGAAACTTAAGTCGTGAATTAAAATAAAAGTACACGTCTCACTCAAATACGGAATTATACCAATATTCAAAACCGAGAATACGCTTCGTTACCAAAAATCCAAGACATACTCGGTAAACTAAAACAAATAGACTTTAATAACAAATTCGATACATATAATTAAATCATTATCTAAAAAATCCAAAATTAAATACTCATCATTATTCAAAACCAAAAAGTAACACCCCTAAATTGGGTCTGCAGCGGAATAAGTCCGGGCGAGTAACTCATAGATCAAAAACACAAGATATATATGAACGCCAACACTCGTTGAAAACCGATACATTAGATTTAACCAATCTTTGATACAAAAAGCCCGAAGCTTAAACTTGTTCCTGTAGTTATATTATTACAAAGACACTGCGGTTTACAACAAAAAAACAAACCCATGTCTTTAGCATGACTTCCTAAACAAATCACCAATGTATCCTTTGGCACCTTAGCTTACTGAATCTCCTGAAAAACATTGCTTTAAAACGTCAACAATAATGTTGGTGAATTCATAGGTTTGATAAATCATAATATGCAGGACCGCAAGACTTTCCCGTGATAATGCAACACATGCATACATCACAAAACAAGATTACATTACACAAAGCCATGGACACTGAAGCTCGACAATCGTTCTTGCAATGTAAAATATATATTGCAATTTACGCCCATCCAATGTCCTAACCAAACATCCAAAAAAATCGACATCATAACGTTCCGTTCCCGGTGATAGCTAGCTCCACCCGAACGGGGAGGACGTTCCCCAGATTAGAATCTATTAAACAAATAATATTCGCGGCTCACATAATGTCAAATTCACTAACTACATTAATCAATTGACAGTTCATGACATGGCGGACTTAACGGTTAAACGCTACTTAGGCCAAACATGTAATTCAAAACTTGCGGCAATTTATAAAACAAAGCAATGTTTCCACCCATAATTATAGATCAAATCCGAATAAAAATGGTGGGCGCTATGCACTCACCTTGAGTTCTGATAATCCAAATATCGCAATAAACGCGTCACTTAAAAGATCGGATGCAACCTAAATAATCATAGGTCGTATCAGTACCGAGTACTTGAATATAATCTTATAGTATTGTTACATCGACTATCGTTTGGGCTATCACTAATATTAAGAGGTCAATGAATGACGTTCGAGAGTTAGGGAAACAGCTTAAATCGTAAATCAACAACTCGTTGATACCCATCCAAGAGGCTCATTATAAACTCCCCTAGTAATATAGTTACTTTGATAACCTCACATATATATTCCTATATAGTTCAATCCACCAACTAAAGGGTTTGGTAAAATGCGCTTAAATAAGTAAAGACGTTTATAATTATCGTTTTAGTAAACTAGCATAACTTTTTGCGTTTTATAAGCCGATTTACGTTTCTTATGCCCATCTTTCGTAATAAGGACTAGTTATCATATATATGACATTTTCAATATTTTGACCCCTGGTGAACTTAACTTTTACTGATCACATCAGACGTAACTTTATTTAAATCGTTATTTATGTGTCCGTAAACCCTTAAATGTCGTATTTTAATTCGTTATAGGCTTCCGTTTTTAACAGTCTTTCTGGACGTTATCGTTTTTGAAAGTTCTATAAATTTTATGAGGTTTACAAAAATATAACTTTCTCCCCCCCCCCCCCCCCCTGGTTCCCCCCCCCCCCCCCCCCCCCCCAAATTTTGGCGGACAATAAAGTAACTTTATAAAAAATATTTTATAAAAGTTTTAATTGTCGTAAACTCGCGAAATTCATAACTCATTCGTTATTAATTGAAAAATTACGATTCTTATCATTTTGGAATCCCAAAAATATGTATTATTTTTTAAAAATATCAAACTTGCTGTTTGATATAAATTTTTATAACAAAATTAATTTTAAAACTCCGATTAATTAACGTATAACTCGTTTTAAAACGTAACTTTTTTGTATTAATCCGTTTAAACAAGTTTCTTATCTTTTCGGAATCGTCGTAAATATATTATCTTATAAAAACATAATATAAGTTATTTTTTTATAACAATTCGACAAATGTTTGATTGAGTTTGTTAATCCATATATCTTCCTATAGCTCTCTTCCATACTATTTCACACTTTTGTAGAACTACCACAATTCTTATATTTCATATATGTCATATATTACAATAAAAAGAAGCCCATGGTTTTACGCATAATTTGGTCCTCATAATAATGTACCAATTTACCAATCCAATTATACTTTTATCCTTTAAACTTTCATCAAATAACCTTTTTTATCACAATGTGTATACTTATCACTTTAACATATAAACCAATAAGTGTACAAGGTGTACTTACTTTCAACATGACTTTATTTTAGTGTTTCTAATAACATGATAAAAGTCCATAATCCACATGAACATGTCATTTAAACTCATCCATTTACTTAAACATATATATGAAATTTGTAAACCCTAAATAATACAAATCATTTTCTTACTTAACCAAGAGTGTAAATCACTTGTGTAACCATTTTAACATGATGTCATTAACATCATAAGATATATAAAAGTGTACATTATGATGACAACAAATAAAAATTCCTTTTTACATGTTAAAAAAATCCTAAATGGTGATTTAAAGCGCATAAAGTAATTAACATATGTCAAATTTATGAAAATTGTAGAATCGATAAAGAGTTCAAGTAGACCTTAGGATGTGTGGTGATGATGATAATCAAGTGCTAAACCTTTGTTTAGCCACAAAACAAAGCTTCAAATGACACCTAGATTATGTTTAAAAACCCTAATCTTTCTTTCATGATAAATTACTTGAAAAAGGTTAGCCAATGCTTGGAAATACCTTAGAATGTCTTATAATGGATGTGTATAGAAGGGTATAGGTTGAATAAAATTTTGTATGGGTTTGCTATAGAGGGGTGTTTGAGCCGTGGCTTCAAAGAGAGAAAGAGAGATAGAAAATTTTCTTTTTACTAAGTGGTTTTATGCAATCTGAGTGTAAAATTTTATCAAAATATACATGAATATAAGGATTTAGGACTAGTCAAATCGGAACATGGTAAGGTCTTAGGGATGGGTCTTGGTCTTGGTCTTGGTCTTTTGGTCAAAGAGACAAGGCATGGGCTAGGTTTAAATGCAAGAGAAGTACATTGACCAAGTTGTGGATTTTTTTCTTATTTCTTGGATACATATCTCCAAATTCGGCCAAACAAAGATATATATGATATATTTTTATGATTTTGAAGTATTGGGCAAAATGTGGGACTATACTTGTTGAAGCGTAAGAACAACTTTTGGTTCTGTCCCGAGTTCTAAAACGCATTTATCGCGAACGTATACAATTTACGTATCCGATACAAATAAAATGAACAAAGTAACTAAATACTACTACTCACAAAATAATTACGAAACTCCTTGCTTGATGTAACATTTAAATTGTTTGATGCTCGTTTATATTGACCGCTAAATATTTAGCTTACGCCGATTTTACTTAATTCATGAAATTAAAAAGGCAAACGCGGTACAATAATAAAATTAAATATTAGGTTATCGACGTCGTCAATGGACATTAAACACCGGGTGTTTATATACTACCCCATTAAACGAGCCATGTCCCAAGGCTTATGATGCAAACTTTGACCGACCGGTGTGGTCTTGGGAAGAGGTGTGGAAATTCTTTTCTTGAATTGGTCTTCCGTTCCCCATGTGAACTCATGGGACCCACCACCCATTCTTTGGAGTTCATCGAACATGAATAATGGGATCCGACTTCGCTCAACCGTTTAACTTCCACGGCCCACTATTTCTAATGTCCTCAACAAAATGAAGCTTGTCATCAAGATGAAGTCCATCCAACGGACGCTAAATGATTCGACGGCATGACACTTTTTCAATTAGATACATGAAACGTATATAGAACTCTGCTCAACTCTTCTTGGGAGTCAAGCTTGTAAGCAACTTCTCCAACCCTTTCTAATACCTTGAAAGGTCCAACATACCTTGGGGTTCTAACTACCCCCTTTGCCAAAACGTACACCCCTTATCAAGGTGAAACTTTAAGCCATAACTTTATCCTCGACATGGAATTCCCATTGGTTTACGCGTCCAGATACGGCGACTCTTCTGTCGATCACGAGCGACTTGCATCCTTTGTCTTGATCTGATGATTATTCTTAGTGGTCTCTTGAATTAGATTCTGGACCGAGTATTTAAGCTTCTCCAACTTCATTCCAACAAACATGTGAACGACACTCTACGACCAAAAAGTGCTTCAAATGGAGCCGGCCTTGATGCTGGCGTGATACTATATATATATGAGAACTCGACTCATGGCAATGGTGAACCCAACCCTTTCCAAAGTCGATGCCACAAGCACGCATCATATCCTGGATAGTTGAATGGTCTCTCGCTTGACCTGTCTGTTTGTGTGATTGGTACTCCCGTACCATATCCCAAATTAGTACCCAAAGCGTTCTGAAGTGACCTCCAATAAATTAGATGCTGAATCTCGTGTCAACGAATCACCATGATTGAAGGACAGGTAATTCCATGCGTCTCGTGACCACCTCCTTTAGGTACAATCATTCAAAGTAAACCAAAGGCTACGGATCACTCTCTCAATCGGTGTGAAGACCGCAGAACTTAGTGAGTCGGTCAACTGAACACCACAAATTGTGTCATAACTTGAGACATCATAGGAAGCTTAGTACAAAATCCATAGTGATGTTGTGCCCACTTCATTCAGCGACCTTACGGATTGTACAAACAATCCTGATGGCCTTTGATGTTCGGCACCTTGACCCTTAGCACAGTCAAACACTTAGCTAACGAAAGTGGCTATGTACGGCTTTCATGTTGGACCACCCAAATATAGACTCTCATGTCTTGGTACATTTTGCAGAACCCGGATTGAAGTAGAGTATTTTGTTTGTGGGACTCGTACATGATCAACAGTCAACAAAATTCATAACAAGGTAACCAACTCTTGCATTGAGCACAAGGGTTCCCATACGCCATGGGGTTCCAACTTTTTGTTCCTAAATCGCTTTTGGGAAATTAGCATTTTCACAATCAACATTCCCCCAACGTCCTACACACTAATGTTCTCTGGTTTTCGCGCTTCAAGTCTGAGCATTTAAGATCTGGTTTGGAGATTCAAGCAAATAGACATGACTAAAGGCTTGAACTCTTACCGGTTGTTTCCTCGCGTTCTATTCCCCTGCTCACAAGCATAAGCAACTACGACCATTTCTTTCCCCGATTGATCCCGAAATCGCAATCTTTAATCATCTCTAGCCAACTCTAACCATCCGCGTTGCCTCATGTACAAACTCTTTTGATCAAAAATGTTTGCAAACTCTTGTGATCGGTGATCACCGTAACTTAGTTTCTATATAAACTAATGTCTCCAGATCTATAAAGCGAACACTACTGCTCCAAGTCCAAATCATGATGTTGTATAGATCTTGTCATTAGCAATCACAAATATCGTCATAAGACAATCACGAATTTGTCCCAGATAATGTTTGCATACCGATTCATAAGGTCCATGATCCGGCAGCGCGTTTGGATCAACCAAACGGCTTCCAGATATGGTTTGCACACCCAATTCATAAGGTCCATGAATACGGCAGGTGCGTTTGTCAAACCAAACGGCATAACTTAAAATTCATAATGGCCGTAACGATTTTTGAAGGTAGTCTTTGGAATGTCTTCTTCTCAAACCCTCAGTTGGTGATAACCTGACCTTAGGTCGATCTTCGAGTAGACACTCGACCCTTGAAGCTGATCAAATAAATCATCAATTTTGGGGAGTGGATAACGGTTCTTCACTGTCAGTTTGTTTAATTCCCGATAGTCAATGCACATCCGAAATGATCCATCCTTCTTTTTGACAAACAAGACCGGAGCTCCCCAGGGTGAGGAACTGGGTCTTATAAAGCCTTTGTCGGACAGCTCTTTTAGTTGCTCCGATAACTCTTTCATTTCGGAAGGCGCCAATCGATAAGGTGCCCGTGCTACAGGTGCAGCACCAGGTACCAAATCAATTTGAAACTCCACTTGTCGAGTCGGAGGAAGACCCGGCAAGTCCTCAGGAAATACTTCAGGAAAGTCTCGAACTATTGGTACGTCCTCAAGTCGCTTCTTCTCCGACTTGTCTTCAACCTCTTTTGCATGAAATGATGTTTAATCATGTCACATTTCCCTGGTTACTTCCATCACCGTGTATGATTAAGGTTTTATTTCTCCAGGGGATGCGAACAATCTTCTCGGCACACACAATGACCGCTTGGTACTTCGCCAACCAATCCATACCGATTATAGCATCGAAACTACCAAGTTCTACAGGCATTAAGTTTATGTTGAATTGGTGGTTTAGGAAGTTTAATGTGCAACCCTTAAGTATAGTGTTTAACCCAATTATTCTTCCGTCAGCTAGTTCGACATCATAATAGTAATTTAGGGTAGATGGCGTGATGTCAATTTGGGAGCTAAATGCAGTAGACACAAAACTCCGATCGGCACCCGTATCAAATAAGATATAAGCATAGCGGTTGTTTAGAAGGAACGTACCCGCAACGACGTTGTCTGGGTTTGCCCCTGCATTTCCAACCACATACACCTTCGCTGGAGCCCTGTCATTCCCAGCTTGATTACCACGGTCATTGTTTTTTAGTTTTGGGCAGTTTCTTCTAAAATGTCCTTGAGCTCCGCACTCATAGCAACCATTTCCCTTCTGATTATTATTGTTGTTGTTGCGGTTGTTGTTGTTAGCATTTGCAGGTCGGCTTCTACAATCCTTGGCCAGATGGCCAACCCTCTTGCAGTTATTGCACCTAGGTGGACAAGGACCTTCATGATTGTAATTACACTTGGAACACAGAGGTTTAGACCCGGCGTATGATTTCCTGTCACTATTGCCTGCAGTGTAGGCCTGGCCTGTGTTCTGCCTCTTATTTTGTTGTTGTTGTTGATTCTGATTGTTTCGGGAAGTGTTTTCAAACTTCCTCTTGTTTTCAGCTTGTCTTTCAGCAATGGTACTGACTCTCTTGTCCATTAGTTCAGTGGCCATTTCAACAGCCTCTTGCATGGTTTTTGGCCTTGAAGCTACAATGTTTCCATGGATCATGTCGGGCAATCCACCGACATACCTTTCAATTTTGTCTGACTCCTCAGGGAACATCCTAACACACAGCAGTGCTAGTTCTTGAAAACGTTGGTTGTACTTGACCACATCAGTACCTATCACTTTCAAGTTCCACAATTCAGCCTCGAGCTTTTTCATCTCGTTTCTTGGACAATACTTGTCAGTCATCTTCTTTCTCAGATCGACCCAAGTCATTGCATATGCAACATCATGAGTAACAGTCATAACATGGGAATTCCACCATGTTAGAGCACCTGCTAAAAGAGTACAAGTAGAAAATTTGATCTGGTTTTCCACCGAGCAGTTGCTTATGCGGAAAACAGTCTCCATCCTTTCAAACCATTGGGTTAACTCAACCACTCCCTCAGTGCCCTTGAAATACAGAGGTTTGCACTTCATGAAATCCTGGTAAGTGCACTCTCGAGCAACGCGTTCAGATCCCCTGACACCCGTTCCCGAAGTATGGCTGTCAACGCCATTCCTGGTTGCGTCACGTGCTGCCAAAGCGGCAGTGACACCTTGGTCAATCATAGCTTGGAGTTGGGCATTTGTGACCGTAGTGGTTGTGGTTGCTGTTGGGGCTGGTGTTGTTGTGACCGGTGTTGATCTTGTGGCTCGTTTTGGTGCCATTTTCTTCAATCACAAGAAAATACAATACCCGTTAGATTTCATAAAATCATAACCATGACATGACATATCCATGATAAATAAAGTGAGATCACATCACACAGTGAAATGTACAACTGAATTATAATCAACAATGATATAACCAAATCGACATTCATTCTTAAACAAATTCGATTATAGACGTGACATAACACCACCATTCCATATATAACTGGAAAACATACATGATTGGTTTAGATACAAAATGATCATAATGTTTAGGTTACAAAGTAAACATAACAACCTAAAGCCTTACTAGCCGGTGGCTGTGCAGGACCCCCAGCGGGTCCCTGTTGTCCATATAATGCAGTAACCTGCCCCTGTAATGCCATCACCTATCCCTATAAGGCTGTCACCTGCCCCTGCAGTGTGGTGACCAGTCCTTGAAGTGGAATCATCTCTCTCTGTAGTGTCTGCATAACAGTCAATGTCTGAATAATCTGCTGCTGTCGAGTACGATCAGCTGCCCTCAACTCTCTCATCTCCTCACGCCTCCCGCGGTCCGTCTCTAGCAAATCTGAAATCGCTCTCTGTCTCCTATGGTCTGCTGACTGTAATTCTCTGATCTTTGACATCTGTGCATGAACTGTGGTGCGTAGTGACATAACCTCTCCATGAGCAAGATCGCTCGCATCCATCGATTGTCCCCAAGCCTCTCTAGACATCCCAGCCTCGGTCTCTATGAGATGACGTGTATGTGCATGAGTACGTCTGTCTCTAAACAACATATTGACCCGACCGGCCAATAGCTGTCTCTGACTCTGCTCATCATCTAACCTCGTGTAGATCTCATCCGTATCTCGCCTAACCATAGACTCAAACTCTCTCACGTGTGCACCCAACTCTGTATCAGTACTAACTGGAGCTCCCTGTAGGGTCTCAACAATCTCATCCCACGAATATGTGATCCCATATCCAACATATCTCTCTAGGTCACGCCTGATCTCCCTGTCCATAGTGGCAACAAAGCTATAATCTGCCCTAAGACCTCCAGCTGGTCTAGCAGCAGCAGCGGTGGAGCTCTCTCCTACCTCATATCTGGGACCCAGAGCGATACCTAACCCTATCCGAGGTGGTAGGTTAACCTCGGGTCTGTCCTCTCTACGACTGACAAAGGGTAGTAACAATGGTGGTAATGAAGTAGGAGCTGATGTGGGCAAGGGGAATGTACACTGGTATATGGTCCTCAGGTACATACTCTGGATATCGTGGTGCCTGCTCGAACAACTGTTGGGCAGCCTCCTCGTAAGGATCCTCAGATGGAATACTCCAAGATCGTGCCTCAGAGTGAACAGACGTATAGGTAACAGCAGAATCAGCTGACATGACTGCTGTGACCATCAGAAATGGCTTATATGAGTATATTATACGACTCTTATAGTAATATACATTTATATCATAACATGTATATCAAATATGAATGCATCTAGTCCAGCCAACTAATGCAACAAGTAGTGTATGCATGAATGTATGCACATATGTATGTCCCGTGTAAATCCCTTTGTTATAAAAACACTCTTGAAAACGGTTATAGTCCAGCAAAAACATTTGACCTGGTTCTCTATAACCTTGGCTCTGATACCAATCTGTAACACCCCCAAATTGGGTCGCAGCGGAATATGGGTCCGGGGCGTGTTACTTCTCAGATCAATAACACAAGATATATATAGAACGACCAAAAAGTCGTTTGAAAACGATACATTGGATTTAACAAAGTAATTGTTACATAAGCCCGAAGCTTAACTTGTTCACTTGATCAAAATACAAAGATTTTCAGCCCATAAAATGAAATGCGACAAAATCTTTAATGCATGACATCCAAATCAAAACCACCAATGTATCCATCGCACCTCGTGCTTATTGATCCCCTGAAAAACATTGCTTTTTATCACTTTAAACTGGTCAACAATAATGTTTGGTGAATTTCATAGGGTGTGATAAATCAATATATTGTAGGACCACAAGATCTCCCAAGTGTATGATAATGCAACAGATGCAGACATCATATAAATGTAATTACGTTGCTCTAAGCTCATGACACTGAAGCTTGACGTATGTGAGTACCAAATTAATGGCCTCCATTGCCCGTGGTGATGTTCTAACCCGCAACATCCTATATTCGACATGGTATACGTTCGTTGTTCAGTGATAGCTAATCACCCGAACGGGGTTGTCAAAACCCAATAGATCTATTCATAACATTCGCGCTCGTAATTAACAGTTCATGATAATGGGCTCAGATTGGGTTATCGCTACTTAGGCAACATGTAATCATAATATAAAACTTAACCACTTGTGTCCAGTTGTAAAACATTGCATGTTTTTCACCCCAAAACTTTGTAAAAACATGGTATAGTAAAAACGTGGGGCTATGAATCTCACCTGGAGTTCTGATATAAAATATGCAGATAAGCGTCACGTAAAAGATCGAATGCAACCTAAATTATCATAGGTCGTATAAGTACCGAGTACTTATATTGATAACATTGAATATAATCCTATAGTTGTTACATCGTACTATCGTTCGGGCTATCATAATTAAAGAGGTCATGACATGACGTTCGAGGAGTTAGGACACTTTAAATCGTAAATCCAACAACTCGTCGAAACGCCATCCGAAGAGGCCTCATTATGAAACTCCCTAGTATTATAAGTAATTTGATAATCCAATCATTATTCTATATAGCTCAATCACCAACTAATGGTTTTGGAAAAATTGTGCTTGACAAGTTAAAACGTTTATAATTACCGTTTTAGTAAAACTGGCGTAACTTTCGCGTTTTAAACCCGATTCTCGCGTTTCTTATGCCCATCTTTTCGTATCAAGACGCAGTTATATTTAATTGACTTTTTCGGAATTTCGGACCAACTGGTGGAAAAGTAAAAATCTATGTTCAAATCAAGACCTTATATATATTTTTATCGATTTAATTGTCGTAAAACCCGTAAATGTCGTATTTTATTCGTTATAGCTCCGTTTTTAATGATTCTTTCGAGGACGTTCTCGTATTTGAAAGTTCTATATATTTATGAGGTTTACAAAAATATAACTTTCTGTCATGAATAGTAACTTTTATAAAAATAGTTTTATAAAAGTATTAATTGTCGGCAAAACTCGCGAAATTTCATAACTCGTTCGATATTAATTGAAATTTACGGAGTCTTATCATTTTGGAATCCTAAAAAATATGTAATCATTTGTTAAAAAATATATTCAACACTTGCTGTTTATAATTTTTATAAAAATGTTTTTATAAAAATTTATTTACGACTTCGTTTATTAACGTATAACTCGTTTTTAACGTAACTTTTTCGTTATTAATCCGTTTAACAAGTTTCTTACCTTTTCGGAATCGTCGTGAAATGTATTATCTTATAAAAACATAAAATGAGTATGTCTTATTCACGAATTTGGACAGAATGTTTGAATATCTTTCATAAGTCCAAAATCAAACCTTGTTTCCTTATTTGCACTTTATATCTTTTACCATTAGTCTTATATTTCATATATGTCATATATGATACATATAATAAATGTCCATTTGTCCATCTAAGTCCTCATGTGTCCAACTTTTATAAAGTCCATCAATATACTTACAAACCACAACTTTAATATTTACCATAATTTACTAGTTTTACATATGGCTACTTTTATATAATAACCATTAACATACAAGCCTTCCCATCTTGTTATAACTTTATTTTTATGTTTATCTAACATCAATATAAGTTCATAATTAACTTTAACATGTCTTATGTATTTCTTTAACTTAAAACATATTATGAAACTATGAAAACCCTAATTAATCCATAATTATGTTTACACCAAAACAATATGATACAATATTTTCTCATCCTTTTTAACATGATGTAAGTAATAACACCACATGTATATGAGTGTGTAAAATGATCATTTCAAATATAAACTTCATTTTCATGAATAAAACCTAAATGGTGATTTAAGCTAAATAGAATAATCATATGCATAAAATGAAAGTTATAAGAACATAAAGAGTTCAAGTAAACCTTATGAGGTATGATGATGATGATGTGCTAGTACTAGACCCTTGTTTAGCCACAAAACCAAGCTTGCACTTAAGTAACCCTAGCTTTCCTTCACTAAACCCTAGCTTTCTTTTACTTGAGAAATACTTGGAAATGATGATTCAATGCTTGCAAATGCCTTAGTATATCTTAGAATAGGTGTATATAGAAGTGTATGGATTGTAGAAAATTTTGTATGGCTTTGTTGTTGAAGGTTGTTTGAGCCGTGAGCTCTATAGAAGAAAAAGGGAGTTTTTGGTTTAATTTTTCTAAGTGTAAAGTGTGTAAGTGTTATACTCTTATGTATAGATGTAAGTATGGTGCAAGGCATGGTCTAGGAGTCAAAGTAAGGTGCAAGTAATGGGTCTTAGTCTTAGGTATGGCCCTTAGTCAAAGTATGCTAGGTATGGTTAGGACATGATGAAGTATGGTGTAGTATTTGACCAAATGGAAGTCTAAACTCATTTTTCATGTATATCTTTGTATATGTTGCAAGATTTTCGGCAAAAGTAAGATATACATGATATATTTATGTAATTTTTATGTATTGGGTATAAAAGTGGGTATTTGTTGAAGCGTAGAAAAGTTTTTGTGGTTCCGGGAGTGCCTAAACGCAATTTATCGCGAAACGTATACACTTTACGTATCCGATAAAAATAAAATGAACAAAGTTAATAATTATCCTCAAAATAATTATATAACCCTTGCTTAATGTAAACATTTAATTGTTTGATGCCCGTTTACATTGAACGCTAATTTTTGGCGTACGCGATTTAACTTAACGTTTACAATTTAAAGCAAACACGTACAATACTAAAAATAAATAGTACATTTATTGACGTCGTCAAAGACTTGAAAACACAGGGTGTTATATCGACACAGAGGTAACTTCCTGTTTAAATGAGTGTAAAAAGTCATATGCTAAGCTTAAAAAACTGTATGATGCTTAGAGAGACAACTTATGATGCAAGCTAGATATAAAAGGCATATACTCATAGTTCTAAAGAAAGTCTGAAGCACAATTAGTTGCTCATCAAACAGGACAACTGTGGTATGAACAAAAAGATATATATTTATGAAATAGATTTAGATGATAAAAACAGAGTTTAACATACCATAAGAAACTTTTGGCAGAAGTTATGAAAGAAAAAGATTTAAGCTCAAGTAGTAAAAATGGCATAATTCTTAAAAATCTGTGGTAAACTTTCTTATTACCAAATGATGCTAATGAGAAATTGGGCTTGGGGGGGAGTAAGGGATCACAGATATGTGGTATTTTTTTGGAAGCTATGAAAAATGAGTTCTTACAAAGTGTTTTTTATTGAATAAGGAGAGTGAGTTAGAAAAACAACCTTTGTATGATAGATTTGTTACAGCAGGAGGAATGCATGTTGTACCCCCACCCATAACAGGAAATTATATGCCATCTGGACCTGATATTGAAGTAGATTACTCACAATTTACATATGGTCCAAAACAAACTCAACCTAGTGAATCTGAAACCCAAATAAGTGAATTTGATACTTGTGAATCTAAACATTAGTGCTTGAACCCTCTGAATTTGTGTCTGAACCAGTTGTTAATAATAATGTAGAATGTCAACCTAAGGTCTGGTCTGATGCTCCTATCATTAAGGAGTATGAATCAGATAGTAAAGATGAGTATGTGTCTATACCAACAAAAGAATAGGAAACACCTAGTTTTGCTAACCAGCAAGTAAAAACTCCTAGGGAAACTGTTAAGAATCAGTACACACATAGTAAAAATCCTAAAGTTGACAATAAAAAGTTGGGGTATGGGTTTACAGCAAGAGCATGTTTTGTATGTGGAAGTCTTAATCATCTAATCAAGAGATTGTGATTTCCATGAAAAGAGGATGGCTAAACAAGTTGTGTTAAACAATAGGATGAAAAGGAATTCTAGTCAAAGGGAGATAAGGCCAATTTGGAACAATGTGAAAAGAGTGAATCATCAAAACCAATTTGTTCCTACAACAGTACTAACTAGAACTGGCAAAATTCCAGTTAATACTGCTAGAGCTAGCGGTACTAAAAATGTTAGTATTGCTAGGCATAGTTTTAATAGACAGGCAGTACTAACTAGTGCTGCTATGAAAGTTAATACTGTTAAGCCTATTATGAATAGAGTTAGACCAACAATTGTTTTTCATAAAACTCATTCACCATTTTCAAAGCCTTTTAATAAAACAACAACACTTAGAACAAAGTTTTCAAAACAAAAGGTTAATACTGCTAAGGTGAATGCAGTTAGTGCTATTGGGGGAAAAAGGGAAACTACTGTTAAGCCCTCAGAAGGTTGTAATTGGAGACCACAAAGACACCACTACTGGTAAAATGTCTCCAAATACAATGGTGGATCCAGTATTAGAAATTGTTTCACTTTCAAAGATCCACTAGGCAGACTCAAGCCCAAACAGGCTTGGGTCCCTAATATAATCTAATC
>BQNB010103674.1:0-22445 GCA_026074375.1 Tanacetum coccineum | reverse complement strand
GTTTTGGTAAATTTGTGTTTAACAAGTTAAAACGTTTATAATTACCGTTTTAGTAAAACTGGCGTAACTTTTACGTTTTAAACCCAATTCTCTCGTTTCTTATGCCTATCTTTTCGTATTAAGACGGGTTATCGATATTTGACATTTTCATAAATTTTGTCCCCTTATGAACAGTAACTTTTACTGTTCATAACAGACATGAGTTTTATATAATTCGTATTTTGTTGTCGTAAAACCCGTAAATGTCGTATTTTATTCGTTATAGCTCTGTTTTTAATGATTCTTTCGAGGACGTTCTCGTATTTGAAAGTTCTATAATTTTAGGAGGTTTACAAAAATATAACTTTCTGTCATGAATAGTAACTTTTATAAAAATAGTTTTATAAAAATGTTTTTATAAAAATTTCTTTACGACTCCGCTTAATAGCGTATAACTTGTTTTTAACGTAACTTTTTCGTTATTAACCCGTTTGACAAGTTTCTTACCTTTTCGGAATCGTCGTGAATTGTATTATCTTATAAAAATATAAAATAAATAGATAAATATTCTGATTTTGGACAGAATGTTGTGGTGATTCTTTTAAGTTCATTTTTAATCTTTGTTTTTATACTCTTCCATTTTGTAACCCACCATATGTCTTATATTTCATATATGTTATATATCATTCATATATTAGGGTCCATTTGTCCATAATAGTCCTCATATGTCCAAGTTTACCAAGTCCATATTATACTTTTAACCCTTAACTTTCATAATTAACCTTTTTATCACAAGTTTATACTTAGTCACTTTTACATATAAACCATAAGTGTACAAGTGTATTTCTTCCAACATGACTTTATTTTAGTGTTCTAATAACATGATTAAAAGTCCATAATTAATATTAATAAGTCATTTGCCTTTCTTTTACTTGTAATATATTATGAAGTCATAAAAACCCTAATTAATCCATGATCATGTTTACACTAAAACAACATGATGCAATATTTTATCATCACTTTTAACATGATATATGTAATAACACAACATATATAAAAGTAATCCATGTGATCATTTCAAGTAAAAATCTCATTTTCATGATAAAATCCTAAATGGTGATTTAAGCTAACATAGAATAACCATATGCATAAAAATGAAAATTATAAGAACAAGAAGGTTTCTAGTAGACCTTATGATGTGTGATGATGATGATAAACAAGTGCTAAACCCTTGTTTAGCCACAAAATCCAAGCTTGCACAAAGAAACCCTAGCTTTCCTTAATAAAAACCCTAGCTTTCTTTCACTTGAGTAATACTTGGAAATGGTGATTCAATGGTTGGAAATACCTTAGAATGTCTTAGGATAGATGTGTATAAGTGTGTATGGGTTGTAGAAAAATTGCTATGGATTTGGTTGTGTGCTTGCTTCTTGCCGTGAGCTCAAAGAGAGAAGGAGAGAAGTTTTGTGAAAATTTTACTAAGTGTAAAAGAGTTGTGTGATGTCTCTCATTAGTTACTTGTACATATAAGTCCTAGTAGTCAAAAAGATTGCAATAGTGAGTCAAAAACAAGATGAGGGTTTTAAGGGTTCATGTTTATGTGTTATGAGTCAAAGAAACAAGGTAAGGTGTAGGTTTAAATGCAAAGTGAAGTACTCTTGACCAAAGTGATGAATTTTCTCTTATTTCTTTGTATTATTTGCCAAGAATTCGGCATAATAGAGCCATACATGATATATTTGAGTAAATTTTATGTATTGGGTATAAAAGTGGGTATTTGTTGAAGCGTAGAAAAGTTTTTGTGGTTCCGGGAGTGCCTAAACGCAATTTATCGCGAAACGTATACACTTTACGTATCCGATAAAAATAAAATGAACAAAGTTAATAATTATTCTCAAAATAATTATATAACCCTTGCTTGATGTAAACATTTAATTGTTTGATGCCCGTTTACATTGAACGCTAATTTTTAGCTTACGCGATTTTACTTAATACATGAAATTAAAAGCAAACGCGTACAATACTAAAAATAAATATTAGGTTTATCGACGTCGTCAATGACTTGAAAACACCGGGTGTTATAGACTTCCCCCGTTAAACGAGCCTTGTCCTCAAGGCTTACATATCTTCCATCGATCCACGTAGCTAGTAACCAACCAGTAGACTTCGGTTATTTAGGAAAAGCTAAACTAGGTGTAATATTTCTCTTTTTAAAACAAAGGATGGCAACTGGATAAAGGGGACCATGCAAAATGTTAAACTAACCGAGATGGTTAGCTCTGGGCATTAAAGCGTAATTTTAAAATAAACTGATGGTATTCTGACTGGTTTCTTATCACGTGTATACAATTATTACTGGGACACATCTTGTTTTAGTGGATTAGATCTAAAATACATGAAAATAACTAGATTACAAGGGCAAACAAAATTTTAGTTAACTCAAAAATTTAAAAACAACCTCGTTTTCCCTATTCTCCCCCCCCCCCAACACTTACATTTAGCATTGCCCTCAATGCGGCAAAAACAGATAAAAGCTTAAATAGGGAACTAAGAGAAAAACTAGGTGTCCATGCATGTGCAGTAGTAATTGAGCTGCCAAGTGCGTCATTTCCTGCAATAATCTTCTACGAAATACAAAATGCAGACACACACACACACACACACACACACACACACATTTTAGGGATTTCTAGCCATACATTTTAAATAGGAAAGAGAATTAAAATGTGTAGTTGTGGTCCATTTTTGTAAGAGCATGTAATAATGTGATTAGCATCCAGTGAAAATAAAGGTATAATGGAAGAATAAGAAGATTTCTAGCCAATTAACATTTATTAGAAAGAGAATTTTAAGGGGAGAATGCATCATTTTTGTAAGAGGCATGTAAAATGTGTGGTTGAGAATTTTTTCTTAACATTCTCATTTAAGTTTACTACCTATTGAACATAACTATATATATATATATATATATATATATATATAAATATATATATATATATATATATATTAAATATATATATATATATATGATCGTACCCCCACACTTAAGTTTGATTGCGAGTGCGGACATTTTAAACTAAACTAGAAACTAATTATTTTGAAATACACGGGTTGCCTCCCAAGAAACGCTTGATTTTTAGGTGAGTCGTCAGCCGGACTCGGTTGTTTCTTTTATTTCTTTCCAAGCGAGATTCCTTCGCTTGGGACATACATAATATTCTTGATTAATATTCCTTTTCTACCTTCCGTCTAAATCATCAGCTGAGCTTCGTTACAAGTGTTTTCCACTACACTGTAAATGTATGGTTTTTCTGATGCCCATGGCATAATTTCACGATAGTTGGCTGGAAATGGTACCATGAATGGAATAGCCTTCATTATTCCTTCCTCACACATGAGGTGAATCTCTTCTGTGGTAAGTTTATTCAGTTGATCCTCATCATGGTAGAGTTTAACATGGTGTCCGTTAACAATAAAGCTTCCTCCATGTTTATCATATAATTTAACATATCCGGATGGAAAACCATGTTTGACTAATGAACGTCCACAGCAACTTCGATATGAGTTTTGGACTTTGAAACTGTATTCAGAGTCCTATAGGAGCAACATCTTTGTCTTCGGCTTAAATTCTTTTCTAACTCTAAGTTTCTTGTCATGATAGGCTTTGGTTCGAGCTTTGTAGATTTTGGATTCTCATACGCTTGAAGTCTCAACTCATCGAGCTCATGCAACTGCAGAAATTGTTTTTCACCTGCAAGTTTAAGATCAGGGTTGCAACCCAGTAAGCGCGATGTTCGATTTCAAACGGCAAATGGCACGTTTTTCCATACAGAAGTTGGTACGGAGTGGTGCCGATTGGAGTTTTATAGGCTGTATGGAATGCCCACAGAGCGTCATCTAGTTTTCTCGACCATATAGACGGATTGTCTTTGACTGTCTTTTCGAGAATTCTTTTTAAGGCCCTGTTGGTGTTTTCAACCTGGCCACTGGTTTGTGGATGGTAAGCTGTAGCTATACGATGATGTACTCCATACATTTTTAAGATTTTCTTTATTAGACGGTTACAGAAGTGAGTTCCTTTGTCACTAATGAGATCTTTCGGGATTCCGAAATGAGAGAAAAGCTTTTTCAAGAAATTGACTACAACACGTGCATCGTTAATGGGTAAATCTTCGGCTTCTGCCCATTTGGACACGTAATCAATTGCGACAAGAATGTATTCAAACTTATGGGATTTCAGGAAAGGTCCTATGAAATCAATTCCCCATATGTCAAAAATTTCACTAACTTGGATGTTGTTTAAAGGCATCTTGTCTCTTCGTGAAATGCTACCAGAACGTTGGTAGGCGTCACAGTTTTTTACAAGAGTCTATGCTTCTTTGAATATGGTTAGCCAATAAAATCCACCATCAAAAACTTTATTTACGATAATCGAAGGTCCATAATGATGTGCCCCCAGTGGGTCCATGAATTACATTCATCCAGAATTTTTTAGTTCGAACCGTGAACACATCTTCTGATCATGCCATCGGGGCATGCTTTAAAAAGATACGGTTTGTTGGAAACACAAAAAGTGTTGGTCACTTCTAAGTTGTGACAGGTCTTAGCTCGTAGTTAGTGTAATGATTAGATTAGTAATCTAGTCCGGCCCAAGGCCCATAGGAAGCCCATCATAGCCCATGGGTCGGCCAATCCATGTACTATATAAACCCTCTCCTAGGCCTAGGAAGAAGGTATGGTTGTTCCATTTTTTCACATACCATCTTAATAAACCTTCATCCATTGCATCCAATTCCTCTCTCTCATCATCTAACATCACAACCCACATCTCACTCTTGTTCTTGGTTTGATCATAAGATTACATGTTTCTTCAATTGGTATCAAGAACCATGTAGTGGGTTAAGTGATCGTGTTTGTGGTTTTGTAGCTTATTCGTGTAGCTTATTTTGGCTTATTTTTATTCGCCTTATAGACGTGGCTTATTTTGAGTTCTTTCTTTGTCACGGCAATAATTTGTTATTGGTTGTTTGTTGTTGTTTTCTTTTTTTGTAACAATAGCTTAATCTTTTCATTACAAACTTTGTTTTTGTAATTTTTCAAGTAAAAAAAAATTCACCTATATTGTTGGTCATCTTAAGTCCATTAACGCTTATACTTAAGCCTATTAAACGTGACCAAAGTTTAGGTCTCTCTTAGCTTTTTAACTGTTTCGGTTTTGTTTATTTTTGATCTTACAAGCTTGTTTCGCTTTCAATCAAAACTCGTTTGCATCAAGTTTTTTTTCTTCACCACTTCATTTCTTCGTGGCTTATTCGTGGTTAAATCAAGCTTATTTTCAAGCTTATTTTTCTGGTTGGTTTTTTTTCGTGTTCTCGGTGTGAAACGAAGAGAAGAAATAGGTGCACTCAAGGTGTTTGATATTTTTGTCGAGCCGATCTAGTTCAAAAATCAAGAACCGGTCTAGTTTTTTTTAAGGACAACCGATCTAGTCCTTTTTCAAACGGAACCGATCTAGCACAAAATCCTTGTGTGAACCGAACTAAAAAAGTTTCGAAGGAACCGATCTAGCACAACCGAACGACTTCAACCTTTGAGAACCGATCTAATTCATTTAGAAACAACCGAACGAGTTCAAATCATGTTATGGAACCGAACTAGTTGCTTCACCTTTAATGCACCGATCTAGTTTTTTCTTTAAGACCCGAACGAGTAAAAAGTCCTTACGAACCGAACTAGTTGATTTCTTAAGCAACCAATCTAAAAAGTTTAGAAGGAACCAAACCGAATATGCAAGTCATCAGGAACTAAGATTTCACGTTTAAGCATTTTTTTTTCGATTTTCAGTTTCGAGTGACGTTTAACCACGAGATTTCTAACCTATACCATTGTGATCGTCATATTTTTTCGATCAACGTGGTGTATTTACTTGCTACCGATGATAACCGATCGAGTTCAAAAAGAAAATTACAATCGTTGCAATTTTACCATATTTCAAAATGAAAGTGACAACATAACAAGGAGGGAAACGTGTTTTGTAGTTTTATTATTAAACTACAATTAGAATTTGACAAGTTTGGTCCCTGAAATTCAAGACCTTTTACTATTCATTTTTTCTTTGTTTATTTACCCTCAAAGTTGAAATACCTTTACACCGTTAGTCCTTAATTCTTTTAATTCAACACTTGTCCTTCAAAGTTAACCGTTTATTGAACGTTTGTCCTTAATTTGAGTTCTATTCAACCGTTCTCCTCATTTAAAGTTCAAAATTTGTTGCATCGTTCATCGATTTTGTTATTTATATTTGTGGCTCAAACAAATCGTAACGAAAGTTCAGTTCTTTCGACAACAACAACGATTTTCACCCACCGACAATAATTTTTTCGTTTCACGGTTTTTCTTGATTTAGTAAAATCCCGTAAAAGTCGATTCTTTTTACGGTTTAAGTCATAGATTTATAAAATTCCGTGAATGTTAATTGATTTCAAACCACAAAAACAATCACTTAATCTACTTAAGATCCTTAATTTCATTTCACACATCGAATTTCCATGAAATCTTTGAATCTAATTTCCAAGAAGAGGAGAGTTATATTCATTGCAACTAATGCAAACAAAGAAAAGGAAGTTGCCATGATATCATTTCGCCTACATTCTTTCACCTCTCAAGGTTCTTGACAATCAATGGAGGATGAACGGGACATTTGTGGCAACTATTTGATCAAGATAATCAGACACTTTCAAACAGAATCGTTGTACTACATTTGGATAATCTAGAAAAAACAACTTGATAGAGAAGAATTCCCCCCCATCTAGTAATATTGAGTGAGATATGAGCCCCCCCCCCCCCTCCCCCCCCACCCCCCCCCCCCCCCCCAAGAAACTTGATCCATTGTGCGTTTAGAGTACTCATGAAACAGTGTTCAACATCATCAATTATCGATATTGTTTCGAATGATTTTAAGGTGCAATGATACGCAAGTCCTTTCTAAGAATATAACCGAACTGAGAATAAACAATATCCGGTATAGTTAACACTGATCCAACACATGAAATCCGTTAAGAAGTCTATTGATGAAGAGCACAACATAAAATGAGAAAAATAACAGAAGGGTGAAATGATAGAAGTGATGCAGTCAAAAAGGGAAAGGTGGAATTCGTATTACATCATTAGATGTTGTTTGGTGTTACGGAAGAGCAATGAGACAGAATTAGAAAGTTCATGTTTCAAGCACAGATCCGGGAAAAGATTACCACATGCTGAGTATGCAGTTATCAACTCGTGAATGACAAACACCATTAGCTAGGTACAATTGACTGTATCAACATGATACTGTTGCTAATGAATCAATAACATTCTGTGCAATCTGAACCTATTATGACACACAATCGTATTGGAAAGGTGAATAAAATACCATTCTTGATTCCAACTGAATATTTGTCATAGGGAGGAAGATTGAACAGAATGCTGAAAAATGTCAAGTTTCATGTCCTTACTTGATCCATCATTTGACTAACATGACAACCAGGAATTTTCAACCAAATCTCTCGAGTCTGAAAAAATTTTTCTCAAAAAGACCATATTGCCCAACTTCAAAAAGACTTCAAAGAATGGAAAACACTTTGTGTTAACATGGAACTTTAAAATTATCAAAATCAAGCTTTAAAAGACGGGCAACATGGTCAAATTTTGAATGAAACAAGTAATAAAGCCAAGATTAACAAGGAAATTGAGGTACTTAAAAAGATCAATATCAAATTGGAACATAGTGTGGCTAAATTACTTGCAGATAATGAGAAGTTGCATAAGGAAAATTAGCATTTAAACAGACTTACAAATATCTTTCCGATTATAATCAAATGACACGAGATAAAGACAAAAACCCTAATGACTCACATGATAACTCAAATAAATAGTAGAACTGTTGAAAATCTGGATTTAAAGGCTCTGATTCAGGAAAAATGGTTTTTTGGCGAATGTAGCGTTGAAAAACAAATTAAGAAAAGTTAAAAGGAAATACGTGATACAAAGTTTGCAAAAACATCAATTCTATGGGGAAACCGTTAACACCCCCCTTGAAACCAATCATTGGTTAGACAACCGAATGGCTTTTAAATATCTGAACGACCTAAATTTCTAAACCACGGTTGCCTCCCCCAAAGTTTTGATGTGAATAACATTTTGTCAAAACCAGTCACTCAACATTATTTGCCTAAGGGAATAGAATATGCTTTTGCAAAACATACTCATATGATTGCATCTAGCTCATCTAGGAATAGTTCTAAGAACATGCCATGATTTAGTTCAAAAGGCACGGTTCATAATCACTATCTAGAGAAAGCTAAGAAAAAGACACAAGAAAAAGATACAAAGTCAACAACTATGTGTAATGCCATCTGCTAAATCACAAAACACTACTAAGAGTTGCAAATCAAAACCTAGGAGCAATAATCAAACATCTAGGGTTTTGCCAACATCTAAAAGTAGTTGCCCAATGACAACTGTTATGCCAAAAGCAGATCACTCTAGGAATTCTAGTCCTTCTCTGACTTCAAACACTTCGTGTGCTCAACCTTGTCAAAATGGTGTCCTAATGCAAAATCAGATGCTGTATAACAAAATTCCTGAAAAAAGTGAATTCTCGTGCTAAGATTCAACCCAATAAGACTAGAAACAATAACAAACCCGTAGATCCAACGAGTCATACTCAGGAACCTGGTAGGAAGATCGTTACAGGACATAGTTTTTCTCCCAATAAGTCTTTCGCTTTCATGGAGAAAATCAAACACTCCTAGACTACCTTAGGTGGATATCGACTGGTAGAATTTTTAACACTTAAACAAGCTGGTCTTAATGTGTTCCAAAACTTGGAAAAGACATTTCACATCTAGCACAACAAAGGTTGATTGTGAACTCTAAATGGTTCAAATGATTGTATCACTAACCCTTATAAATGCGATCAAACTCTCAATGTCAGTGCAGGTACTCTTAACTTAAGTGCAGGTACATTTTGCAATCCTGAAAAGGAAAACACGAGTTTGTTTGGCTGAAAAAAGTGATATATCAAAGTAACCAAGGTACCATGACATATGTAAAATGAACAAGGACAATGGCTGTTGATTAATTCAGATCAACACCCGTGCTTCATGATAATGGCGTTTGTAGACAACACTTCAGGCCCCGTTCCTCAAAGAAAAGAAAACTGTACGTTTCAGTGCCTTATCATCAACACAAAGAGAAATCATCTGAAACCTAATAAATTCTTAAAATCATAAAAACACAAAAAGATTTTTTATTTTTATTTTTATTTTTATAAAATTTTATAAAAACACCTATTCGAATATCCTTTGTATCATATGTATATAATATAACTCAGAAAAACCAAAAATATTTTCTTTTTATATAATTTTTATAAAAATAAAAAATAAAAATATAAAATCAGAAAAGCCAAATCGATAACATTTACAGTCTTAGAAATGTCATTCAACAATGATACAAGCCTGTAAATGAAGTTCGAGCAGAAGTTTCAAATATTTTCAAAACATGCCAAATGGCTTGCTATTATTTCAGATAGTAACCCGCTTTTCACCTTGAGGAAAACATGTCGTCTAAAAGACAGTTGTTCCTAACAACGGGAATTTATTCTCGGGCATGGTCTACTCTATGACCATGCAAAGGCTTGTGATTACTTTGCATCATAACCCGTGCTTCTTATATCAAATAAGTGATCGTTTCAGTGCATTTATTTGTCAAAATAAGAGAAATCTTATTTTTATTGGTAAAAAGTTGTCTTCATAATGAATCAGTGTTTTCAGTAATCACCAAAAGATTTTCAAAAGACAATTCGACCACTCAAACAATGACAACAACTCTTTAAATAGAAAATGGGTCATTATTTGAGGGGGAGAAATCGTCATCAAACAATCTTGTAAAATGGTCTTTCAAAATAAGTCATGAAATAATGGATAAAGTTTTGGATAATGACGGATAACAATTTCAAAGGGAGTTAATATTAACTTCAAGTGCTTTAGATGTCATTTGTTTAAATCTTTATGGACTTAGAGACTTAGTGAATTCAGGCTTTAAACTACAGACGATCAATATTGCCAACACCTCATAGTTTGTAAAAGACTTAGGAATGCTTGGAAATACTTTCATAGTTTTAAATGCCTTGAAGTTGATTCTCACGGAATAGATTTAAGCTTATTAATTCTTCAAACACGATCTCGAATATGTATGCGTATAAGGTTTTGCTGATTCCGACGTGTCGAAACCAGCAAGGGGGAAGGAGTAGATGTATACTTGATAGTGTCATTGGCTTCTTTTGAGGTTAGCTTCTTTTGTCTTTTGAGGTTAGCTTCTTTGGATTTTAGGTTGTTTTGAATCTTTCGGGTACACTATTTCTATCACATGATGGAAGAGACATCTCGTCATTAGCCAGTATGCATTATTTGAGTCCATAGGGGGAAGTGTTAGGAGTATAATTATTTAAAACGTGAGAAGAATTCTTTCTGATTCAATTAGTGTCTTGCCCAACCGGTCAATCACTAAGCTTATTCTTAAAATGAGTAGAAATATTTGATAAAAGAGGTACACATAGGTATGATGATTCCTTTAAATAGTCAGTATCCTGCAGGAAGAAATGTCTACATTTGGGACTTAGTTGACTTAGGTGTTATCATTTCAACTACTTAGAGGGAATAATTGTGACATCCGGGACTTAGTTGACTTTGGTGTTACAATTTATATCATCACTATCATGTAAGGAGAAATACGGACATCCGGGACTTAATTGACTTTGGTGTTGCGGTATCAAATTCTTGAAAGGGTTAATTGTGTACTTCGGATATCTGGGCTTTATACATTAAGACTGCTTGATGCGGCTTGCAAGAAAGTTCTGAATCTACTCAAGAAAGGATTGCTGGTTTAGGGGGAAGCTAAGACAACATCAACACCGACATCACCAACCACACAAGCTCAAGTTACATATGTATCTGAATCTGTTTCATACTCAAAGTTTGAAGCAAAGACTTTCGTAACTTGGAAAGAAAGTTGAAGCAATACTGAAGAGTGCTTGGACAGAGAAAGATCAGATTGACAACTTCTTGAAAGAAAGAAGGTTAATGAGGAGCTTAGAAAGTTCGTTGGTGGGAGATTGTACGAAGGAGACCTACGGCTGCGACAAAAGAACCATATGATTCTATCATATGATGTTCTCATCATTCAGGTCAAACCTCGTACATAATAATCTTGTGAATATATATAGTGTAGACTTAATGGTGATTCTAAGGAGTGCTCGAGTACAAAATTTTCAAGAATTTCTTAGTAAATTCAAAAGTTTTTTTCAATCATTGTACTCACCTATTTATATTCCCTCAAATATTGAAGGGGAGCATTAAAATGTTCCTGATAGTTTTGTGTAACATTTTGTCCCTGAACGTTTAATCAATTGATATCCAAAATATCAAGGGATTAACATTTTGGATAAGGGGAGAAAATGTGATTAAACTGAACATGCTTGTAAATATATGTGATTAAGTAAAAAGGACTCTGTGCGTTCTACGCTTAGCATGTGCTACGATATCGATGCACATGTTAAGGGGGAGCTTTATTGATGATGAATAACTCTCAAGTGGAAATCTTATGATATTTATATCAAACTCCTTTTGATTGAAAAATTTCAATGTTTTTGAAGGATTTTGTGATGAAATAACCCAAAAGACCGACCTGTATTCTATAAATTTATGGAGATATAAGGTGGTAGGCCATGGGTATACAAATCCCATGATCCAGCCAAATCGGGTTGGGATCTCCCCGGGATATCCACTAGTTAGTGTAGAAGTCCTTAGGTATGATAAAAGGAGAAAAAGTGAGAAAAGGGAATAATGCCGACTGAGATGGAACTAACACCGAAACAAACCCAATAATGTGTTAGTTATGAAGTATCGGTAAGCATTGAAGGGGTTGAAGAATGAAAAAGAAATATAAGGATAAAGGGTGTAAAGAAAGAAGCCCTCCATACACTTAGGCAGAAACCGGGTCAATACATAAACTGTCAGAAACACTAAGGTATTTTCTGACATTGAAGACTGCAGGACCCAGTGGACGCTATGCACAACCCGCCCTATCCACTCAAGGTCTCTCAAAAGACTATTGTCTTCATTTTCTCCAGAGATTACACGCATTTCAATCGACTTTCTCACTCCACTCCAATTAGTTGAATATTAAAAAGGTGGCAGTATGCTCCATCCTCCGATCACTAAAATCAAAGTGCACTATTGAGGTCTAAGCCAAGAGAGATCACCATAAATCTCATTAGAGGACACTTGTCAAATTCGGCTTGATAAGTCATCACACAATGTGAATAACAAGAATATAGTAAATAGTCCTACTCATTATACTTGTGATTTTTGCCAGAACATCCGTTGATTTTCATTAACAATGAAGATGGAAATCCTGCTGAAAGGAGAAAACATCAAACAAGCTCACATGGTATGGTACATTGCGATACTATACAAATCAAACTTGTGACAACTAGAAAGAAACGATGGTGCGATTCTATAAGAATCAAACTTGTTCCAGGTTATGAATTGACGATTGATGACGAATTTTTGAAATGATCAACACTCTCGACGTGTCACAAAAATACTTTAGCAAGTGACACGTCGAGTGATTTTCAAATCAATTTTTCTATTTCAATCGGTGAGACAGTAATTCACTGGTTCACTCAAAACTCTTATCGGCTTTATACTTTGAGGACGTTCCGAAAATGAGACATGCTGAGTTGAATAACCTAATACATATGTTAAGAAGAATCCGATACTTCAGCTGGAAATCCTGTCAAGGAGATTCATCTAAATTGAATCTACCTGATCACAGGTCGATCCTCACGGATTCGAAGGTTACTCCAACCAAACACAGGCGAATGACAAAGCCATATTCGTCCCCCCGCTTTATTGCTAACTGTTTTAAATGCAGGATACATAAAGATGGTGGTGAAAGTACCTGATACAATCTGAACTCACAAGATTGATAACCACATGCTCATACCCGACCGAAAAAACATAAAGACATCATGAAAGCTCAAGTACATGTTTCAAGACTTCCGCTACTCTGATACCAAGTACCGTCATTCCTTGAAGTGACCAGTAATAAAAGTCAAAGAATTTCAAAGAAGTTTCAGATCATCATCTATATCGAACGATCTTTCCTCTCATTCCGAAGTGACGAAGTGTTAAAGTTAAAGAATTTCAAGAAAGATGCAACATTAAAGCTTTTCAAGTCAACAAATCAAGAAAGGTATGAGCATGTCGGTCCAAAGTTACAAGTTTTACAAGATGGCAAAGTTCATTAAGATGGCGAAGAGATTATGCTTGGTTGATGATATTAAGATGCTCAAGATCACATTCTCCACTTACAAGTAAAGATAAAGGAACAAGCTCGAGCCTAAAGTCAAAGATTACTATAACATATTCACAAGAGAAAGTCAAGTTTACGAGCTGAAGACTAAGAGATATAGCATAGTATGCTAGGTTTAAAATTTGTAAAATGGAGTGACCTCCCTTAGGGGGAGATTGTTGGAAACAAGAAAAGTATCGGTCACTTCCAAGTTGTAAATAGTCCCTTAGGCCCTTAGTTTAACATATGATAAGCTAGTTAAGCTAATATGGCCCAAGCCATGGAAGCTTTTAGTAAAGCCCATGGCCGCCTATTAGTAGTATAGTATAACCCTCTCCATGACCTTGGAGAGGGTGGTTGTTGTTTCATTTCTCATTTGCACACACTTATAATATTATTATCTTTTCTCTCCTCTAGAAACTTTCCAACCCACTTCTCTCTCTAGTTCTTGCATAATATCATTAAAGATTACTAGTATTCTTGACTGTGTGGTCCACTAACACCATTGCATGTGGGGTTTGATCAAAGAAAATACTATAGGTATGGTTGTGTGAGTGATTTGTGAGACAGTAGGAATATGATTCGGGCAGGAATAATCTTGTGAAATGATAGGTATGAGAGGTGTAAGTGAAGTGAATAATGAATATATTAAATGGTAGATGTGATAGGGAAGTGTTACAGTTTACACCAAAAAATTATAACTTAGGGACCAAAGGGTTCACTATAAAAACTTTTTAATGCGAAATTACAATAGAACATCATCACTAAAGAAGATGACTTAACGATCATTCATCCCTTGGACAAAAAAAGCACCAAAAAGTCCCACTTTTTTATTGGGCCATTTTCCACCGATTTTTCAAAACGAGATACTGAATCCGCAAAAAGGGGTGGATTTGGGACGCACACAGTGTAATTAACACTATAAATTATCAAACCCTAAATAACATTTCGGTAAATTTATATTAAAAAAACAAGAAAAATAGATTTCTGACAACACGTTTGCTTCTGGTTTTATATACCTAGTCTGGTATAGGTCTTAATATTTATTACTACTATTTAAATATCTACTAGCTCATAACCCGTGTTCAACACGGGCAACATAAGTACTCAATTAAATCCAATGCATAAAATTTGTACCGAGAATAACAGATTAAGCTAGTGATAATGCATAAACCAAAAAGATTATTAAAGAAATGAAACAAAGAAGTACAATCAACATTTTTATATAGTTCATAAAAAGGAATTAAAAATGACAAAAAATAGTAGTTGCTCAGGTTCATAGCAAAACTTCCGGTTCAAATGGGTTGAATTCAATATCAAAATAAGATGCCCATAACAACTGTTTCAACATCCAGAACTCCTAGCCTGCCTATCTCATCACCAAAATTTCTTGCTCCCTTAAAAGGATGCCAATATGACATTGTAAAAAAACTTAGATCAAGAGCTAAAAAAGGCTCCTTATTGTTAAGGTTCATGTGATCCATATTAACAAATTTTTTATTGGAAAATGGTATCAGGTATTATCCAAATAATAGTACATACCCAATAATACAACAATACCCAAGTAAAATTAACTAAGCAATGAAATTATGGGACTAAAATTCAATCTAAAGTTTAAGAGAAACTAAAATGCAAGGAGACTTACTGAACCAAAGATATGAAGGTATTCAACAAATCAAGTACTTAATCTAGGCGTTAAGGCTCTATTGTATAATCATATACAGTAAACAAATAATTGATACATCAATGTTAGCTCACATGAATGATCATATTTAATTTGAGATGATAGCATGCTTAGATAGTTGGATCTTAAAAATTTTCACTATTTTCATGAATGGCAAAGTGCATATATAATCTTAAACATGTAATGTTACCTTTAGGAATTCGAAATAAAGTTGTCAAATATTCATCTTATCAATTGATGGAATAGTTAATGCAACAACATAAAACATAAGAAAATAGTTGGTCAAAACTCACAAACACGTAATAAAAAAATCAACTTTAGAAGATCATGAACCATTTAAGCAGCACAACGAACAAAAAAACCAAACACGATACTCGAAGAATAAGCAAACTGAAATTAAAACCAAGTCATTAAACAGAAGCATATCGTGATTGTTGTACCAATTTGCAGGTCTCCTATGAACAGCTCGAAACATCTTTATATTCCTAACCACATAATTTTTTTATACAAAGCCTTAGATGCTTCAGGAGATAATGCCACATGACCAATGCAACATACTACCAAGTACCAACCGTAGTATTTAAGCAACACTTCTAAGGCTGAGTAGTAATGGTTTCTAAACACATTCGCAGCTTGTCCTGCAAAATCAAAATAATGTTATTACCCCAAAATTAAAAATTACTCTGTATATTAAAAAAAAACCCGATGTCAATATTACACCGAGATAACCAAAATATTGTAGAAGTTAATAACTTAAAAGTATATAGATAATGAACAAATGTAGACTAAGTTCATATTAAAGTATAATTTATAATTCAGATAATGAACAAATGCAGACTAAGTTCATATTAAAGTATAATTTTTAATTCGGATTAGCCTGTATTATCCACGTTAGAAAACAAAAACAAATACAACACACTCATAAATCACAAATGCCTATAGTGCAAGTAATACTACAATAAAACCATGTTAAACTCTAGTTTCACTATCAAGATCAAACAAATAATGAATTTGTATCTAGACAGAATCATAAATAGTTGACTTAAAAACAAACATTCCATCAAAAAGTTTTCTTGCAGGTTCATTGACCAAAGTAAACATTTTCTCAAACAAAAACTACAATTTTCAAAAAAAGACAAACAAATAAAAGCTACAATTTACACAATCTTGTACAAGTTGTTCAATAAATTCTATAGTAACTTGTAAAGTTAAAAAAGGGTAAGACAACATACTTCATGGATTAGAAACAAAGCTTCAAAATTAGAATTATACATTGACTCATCTTCTTGACCATTAACCTTAGCATGTAATAAAAAAATCAATCGAAAATAAAACAAATGGCATACCTTGAACTACAACAAACACGCAAACCAATAACCAAGATAGATATGTCGAAGTTTATAGACCATAATGAATAGATTCAACAAAAGTATATTACCTTTGATGATGTAAACTATAAACTATTAAAAACACCAATCAACTCACCTACAAAGATGAAAACACAAACACAAACACATCAGATATCCATTCAATTCTAACTGAAATCCTATGATAAAATATCTAAAGTTGGATGATGAATTTAAGCGTTCTTGTGATTAAATCTTGTAACATACCTTTAAAAAACTATAAACTAAAGCTGATTGTGACAACCGTGCAAAAAAAAGTTAGTTGCAAAATGAGATAAAAAGATATGAGATAGATTTAAAATTTAAATTCTTGATTAAAGAGATATCTTATTTTCAAGAAAGTGACTAAAAAGTACTGCAAGTCTGCAAGCCTACTTTTAAGGAGTGTGCAAAAAGGAAAAAGAAAGTAAAAGAAAGCAAAAATACGTATATTATTGGTAAAAGTGGTACATTAAAAAATAGGAATTTATGACATAATGAGCAACCTTATCACTTGATAGCCTAATTGCATAACAACCTATTCCAAAATGACATCATCATAAACTTCTTTTAATAGTATGTATAATTGAATGTACAAATTGACTTTTATTTGCATTTAGCTACTGTAGATGTATCTTTATTTTTTGTTTATATATTTAAGGTTTGTTAAGGTAATTGGTTTGAGGAGTTTTTTCTACATATTACAATGATGAAGACAACCACTATTTATACAGATTTATAATGATCCAAATATAGAAAACAACTATTGATAGCTGTCAATTATGGAGAAAAGGGAAACCGGATATCTGCTCTCCTAAATTAAAGGGAAATGATGTGATTGACCACCAATCTTGCTAATCTGTGACATCCGTCAATTTTTGAGGTCAGTAACCAAAAAAATCATATGATAATTGACTCTTCTAACTATTTAGGGAGTCACTTTTATGTGGTCATACTATTTTTAGCATTTAATGCTTGTTTTACTAGGAACCCTAGTTATAACGAACCACCATTGACCTAAACGATTCCTAGTTAACAGCCCTTAACGACCAATCGATAATGCTCAAGTAACATTATAACAATGTCAAAACACACGGGAAAACATAATTTAACAAAATCATAAGCTATCCTAAAAGTTATATTTTTACGACATTCTACGTATTTACCGATTGTATCCAACTTATACAAATTCACTAATATTCATCAAATGATACTTGCATTATATAAAACAAAAAAACATAGAAACACTCCCCCCCCCTTAATGTGGCCGACCAAACCCTCCTCACCACCCAATAGGATTTCATGCAACCTCAAAAACCATTAACTAATGTTCCCTATATAATCTAGAAAACCACTAGTTGTTTTATTTTAGATCTAACAAAAATTTTCTCCTCCTTGTGTCTTCTACCTGCTGCTAGACGGCCCAGTATACCACTAAAAACCACCACAATTTTCATCTTCTATGGAGCAAGAATAAAAGGTAAAAATCATAGTACGGAGGTGACTATTATGTCTCTTGTACCAAACTAACTCTTCAAAAAATAGCGGTTAATCCTTGACTGTTTCTATGCATATTTAAGTTTACTTTTGAAAAAACCTTTATGGGTAAATCATTTTCATGATAGAACAACCTTAAATGAGTAATAATGATGTACAAAAATGTTGGGTTGTTGATTCGTATTGATCTATACACGTAATAATAAAATATAATACGGAAAATTACCAAACTACCCTTGAGGACAAAGGAAGAAAGGGAAATTCTCACAATTATATATAATAATACGTATATTTACCGGGAAGTATGATTCCCGGGTCGTTATTCCCCAACGATTTATGAAATTGAGACCACGTTTGTTGTTTGGACAATGATTTGAATTGGTTCAAAGATTTTTGAATTGATTAACTAACTCTACAATTAAAAGCAATTAAAACTAATAATTAAAAACAATTAAGTACTAAAACAATTAAACTAATACGGGAATTAAACAAACGCGACAATTAAAATCCTAAATTATCAAAAATAAATCCTGAAATGATTTTTCTATTTTTTCTAACTCTAAATGACTAATTAAAAATGAAAAGCTAAGGAAACCCTAAAACGAAAATGATTTAAGCTAAACACGAGGGAAAACGAAAACGTATTTAAAAACCGGTTCTTTAAAAAGTGAATTTTTGCAATTTTAACCCTACGGAAGCAAAACTAATTTTCCTAGAAACTATATAATAAAAAAAATTTTCTAACAAAAGTAATAATATTTTTATTTGATTATTTTTTTATTTTTATGAATTTTTAAAGTTTTAAACAAAATTAAATGATTAAAAATACGAAACGAAACTGAAAAATTCTAGAAAAATTACTAAAAGTGTAAAAAGCAAAGAATAATTTTATAAAAATACTAACTAAAAATAAGCAAATGAAATAAGCCCTAAAAAGCAGAAAATAAGCTACGGCTTATTTTATTAAAAGGGAAATGAAAGTGTGTTAAAAGGAAAATGGAAAGAAAGGATGACAGATGAGCTATTGAAGCACAATGGTAAGTGAGTGTGTGTGTGAAGACAAGGTCATGGGTTCGAGTCCCAGACCTTGCTTTTTGCAAAATTTTTTATTTTTGAAAAAGTTAAAAACAAAGTTATAGAAAAGATGAAAATAAGTAATTTTAATAAAAGCTACTATTATTGAAACTCAAGAAATAAGCTGGAAAATGGCTTAAAAGACAGAAAAACAACTAAAACTATTTTTTTTGGCTTTTTGGCTTTTTATCTAAAATTGACAACTTAAAAAACTAACAATAAGCTAAAAGCTAGGAAAGCAAACTATAAGCAAACTAAATTAAACCTAATAAGCTAGTTTAAACAAGAAAATAAGCAAAAGGAAAGGAAATAAGCAGATTAAGCTCTAAAAATAAAACTGCAAATCAAACAGACAAACAGCTACTTTGGGCTTAAAAATAAGTACTCAAATGGAACCTTATGACAATAAGCCCTATTCCTACTTAAAGCTTGAACTTAAGACTACTTAAAACAACTTTTAAAAACTATTTTGAAAATCATAAGGGCGATAAAAAGCTAACGAAAAAGATACATGCAAGGCAGACTACTCTAATTTTTTTAGGTTTTTGAAAATTTTGATGAAAGAAGGAAAAGGAACAGTATTTGCAAACTAAATATTATATAAACAATAGATAAAAATTTTAACAAGAAAAACACTTAAAAACAAATAGATTTACCTATAAACTACTTTTGGCACAAAATTTTCAAAAGCTAAATCCAACTTTTACCTAATGAAAATGAAATGAAAAAGGAAATTTTAGCATTAAAAAACTGCTGATTCAGTTTTTGCACTTTTTTAAAAAGAAATCCAAAAATTCAAAATCAACAATTAAGCCTAATTGACGTTGTTTTTATAACATTAAAACAAAAGCAATTTGAGTACTACCAGTAACTAGAAGAGACTTAAGCTAGATATGACGAGTGTGAATGAGGGATCGGTTTTGGATGTAACACGCAGTAGCCACAACTTCTGCCCATAGAAACATCAGGGCCTTAGAAAAGATCAGTATTGTTCTAGCAGCCTGTTAGGATTATGAAAAGTGTTGATTATGTGGTTTTATTATTAGACTTTATTTTGTTTAGTTTAATATAGCTTGTAATAAGGTTTATTATGCTTTAAGAAAGAAATAGCATAATATCCAAAGTCTAGGGACTAGTATTATATAATTAGAAAAATAAGGAAGGGAAGCCACCCTCCCTTTGCCTATAAATAGCCCTCTAATCTTCATTAGAGGATGCTCTTGTAAACAACTTTCATTTCCCTCCTAAATAAGATTTAAATTTTCCCTCCATTTTGTCTCATTCTCTCTAAGCTTGCATGTTGATATGAGTTATTCAAGATTCATGTGACCTAACAAGTGGTATCAGAGCCAATAGAGAAGTAGAGTGTTCGATTTGTGTGTGTTTGTGATCGACCAAGAATCAAGAATTGGTGGTTTCCGAATTCGGTAAGTCCTAGTGAGGTTTCGAGATTGAATTTGGCTATGATTTCAAGATATTAGATGTTATTGTGTTCTCGGAACTATTAATTTCATTCTCGGATGCGTGAATTTGATTTTCGGTAGAAGCTTCGCATTCTTGGTAGAGTGATTTTGCGTATAGGAACATTTTTTTCTTGTAAATTTAGCAATTTCAGTACGAAAAATCAGTGTAATAGATATATTCGATCTTTTGGTTCTATCAAAAGTCGTTTATTAGGAATTCGGTATTAAACTCGGTATTGTCGAATTTGTTAAGATTCACAAATTCGGTTACATCGAATTTGTGATATAGGGAATTTTACTAAGTCAAAAATCGGTAATAAGCTTTACAAGTCAGTTTACACTTTCATTTCACGGTTTTATCGAGTTTTGAAGTGTTAAAAATCGATTGCTCGAGATTTACTAAAACTCGGTAATCAAATTCGGTTCTATCGAATTTGAGTTTTTAGAACATTTGGATTATCTAATCATCATAAAATTCGGTTTTATCGAATTTGTGGTTATTAATAATTCATAATTGTTAGATTTTATCAATTTAGACCTACCGAGTTATAGTGAATAGTGTTACCGAGTTTGAGTAGTTTGTAGATTACCGAGTTTAGTATTTGAAGATTTCCGAGTTTGACAGTGTACTGTTCGAGAAGAGTATTCGTTTTCAGATTACGTGTTACCGAATTTGATTACTGTTACCGAGTTTGGATATTATCTCACAAATCTCACTCATATTTGTCTAAAAAGATCCAATCTTTGAATCTTAAGACATGTCGACATCCAAAACATACCAACAATCCCTTGCTGAAGCCGGTTCTGAGACTAGGCCACCCATGCTTGAAAGGGGTAGTTACATACCATGGGCGAGTAGATTCAAACGATTTCTTAATCGCAAGAGGGAAAACCGGAAGTGGCTTCTCAAAGCACTAGAAGATGGCCCTTATGTGTTTAGGACCATCACACCTACAGGTTCACAATTACCAAGGTTGCAAGATGTAGACGATCTTGAAGGAGATGACTTATTGTACTATGATGCAGAAATGGAACTCACGAATATGATTCTTCTGTCTATTCCTAATGAGATTTACAATTCTGTGGATTCTTGTAAGACGGCCAAGGAAATGTGGGATCGTGTTGAACGTTTGATGAGGGGAACTATAAAAAACCAAGTTGACAGGGAGACGCGATTTACAAATGAGTTTGATCAATTTGTTGCTGAACCAGGAGAGTCACTAGTTTCAGTCTACAATCGTTTTGCTCAGTTAATGAATGATTTGGAACGAAACAACATGAAGTTTCCAACTGTTTCAATTAACACAAAGTTTCTGAATAGTTTGCAACCGGAATGGTTGAAATATGTGACTCAAGTTCGTTTGGCTAAGAAATTGACAGTTGATTCGTTTGATGATCTTTTTGATTATCTTTCGCAATTTGAGAAATTGGTTAATACTTCAAGGGAAAAGAAGTTAGAAAAGTCTCATGATCCTTTGGCTCTAGTAGCACATACGGGTTCATCTTCCAGAAACACCTCTTCTTATTATGTGACACATCCTTCATCTGTAGTTGATTATGATGAAGAGTATGAGCAGGATGATGTTCATAACCATTCTGAAGATCCCCTAGCATCTGCTATGTTGTTACTTGCCAAAGCTATTACTCAATCGATTCAAAAGATACAAGAGTTTCTTTCATGAATTACAGGGACGATATGATTACTTATTTACACATCTCAAGAAAAGGTTCATGCCACGGACATCAAGTGATCAACTTGCTGATAATCTTCATGATGTCATGATGGAAACACTGCCATCGTTGGTAAAAGAGAAAGTAACAGAGCAAGTTAAGAAGGAAGTTCCTGCGCAAGTTCAAGATCAAGTTCCCGTGTATCTTGCAGAAGGGTTGTGGTATGTGCTTAATTACACATACCTTTTACCTTTAAAAACGAGCTTAAATGACCAAAAACGGACTTAAAATGCCAAA
>BQNB010103673.1:0-20768 GCA_026074375.1 Tanacetum coccineum | reverse complement strand
GATTTACTTACCGGTAATCGTGGATCTGATCTCTATACAATATCTCTTCAAGACACACCGTCACCAACTCCAATCTGTTTCATTGCTAAAGCTTCACCAACTCAAGCATGGTTATGGCATCAAAGACTTTCTCATCTTAACTTCGACACCATTAACTTGCTTTCAAAGAAACATATTGTCATTGGTTTACCAAAGTTGAAATATGCCAAGGATCAACTGTGTTCTTCGTGTGAACTGAGTAAAGCAAAAAGAAGCACATTCAAGACAAAAATTGTTCCAAGTTCGAAAGGACGGTTAAATTTGCTTCATATGGACTTATGTGGTCCAATGCGGATTGAAGGCATCAATAGGAAGAAATACATCCCGGTAATTGTTGATGACTACTCACGATACACTTGATTCACTTTCTAAGGACAAAGGACGAGACACCATAAGTACTTAAAGATTTTTTCAAGATGATTCAATGTAATCTTCAAGCTCAAGTGAGTATTGTTCGAACTGAAAGAGGCACATAGTTCTTAAACAAGACACTCCATGCTTATTTTAAAGAAGAAGGCATTAAACATCAAACTTCTACTCCTCGAAAACCTAAACAGAACGGCGTTGTCAAAAGACAGATTTGTACTCTCGTTGAGGCTGCTCGAACAATGCTTTCAGCTTTTAAACTTCCTTTATTTATTTTGGGTTGAAGCTTTAGCAACCGCATGTTACACTAAAAATAGATCTCTCATCATTCCTAGACACGAACAGACACCATATCACATCATCAATGGCAGAAAACCGTCGCTCAAACACCTTTACATCTTTGGTTGCACTTGTTACATAACCCAAGATGGTGAAAACCTTGACAAAATGAAAGAAAAAGGGGATCCGTGCATTTTGGTGGGATATAATTACTCAGCCAAAGGGATTTAGAGTCTACAACAAGAGAACAAGATTAATAGTTGAATCCATTCATATCAACTTTGATGAAATTAAGGAATTGTCAAAGGCGTTTGATTATGATAACTCTAGAACCGCACCCTAACTACAAAAGACTTCTTATCATAACCATTCAGAACTCGAAACTCGTGACCACAGCGATGCACCTTTATGTTCAAAGCTGGTTCCAAATGTTTCTCCTTCAGCAGACACAAATGCTCCATCATTACAAGAGTTGGATTTTCTATTCAGTCCTTTGTTCGATGAATACTTTACTGCATGAAACCAAAGTACGCCAAAGTCTTCCTCTCTCTCTGATAATTCTGCACAACAAGACACACAACCTTTAGTGAATGTTCAAACTACAACAGAATCAATCACTCCAACTACAATGGTCACTGCTGAGGAAAACTGATTGCTAGTAATCCAACACACGTAATAATAAAATATAATATGAAAGAAAATTACCAAACTACCCATGAGGACAAAGGTAGAAAGGAAAATCTTCAAAAATATATATATATATATATATATATATATATATATATATATATATATATTATAATACGTATATTAACCGGGAAGTATGATTCCCGGGTCGTTATTCCTCAATGATTTGTGAAATTGAGACCGCGTTTGTTGTTCGGACAATGATTTGAATTAGAAACAAAGATTGATTTGATTATCTATTTCTACGAACTAAAATCAATTAAAATAAGCAAATGATAACAATTAAGCATGAAAACAAATAACGGGAAATCAAACTTTAACTAAAAACGCAAAATGGGAACCCTTAATGGCAGTTAAAAACCCTAAATTTCCAAAATTAAACCTAAATTGAATTTTTCTTTTTAAACAGACTCTAATTGACTAAAAAGTAAGTTTAAAGAAAACTAGAACAAAAACGGAGTTGAAATAAGCTTAAAAACACGAAAAAATGTAAACGGGAACGAATCCCGTTCTTTAAAAAATAAAATTTTGCAAATTAAACCCTACGAAAACAAAACTAATTTTCCTAGAAACTTTACAATAAAAGAAAATTTTCTAAAATAGAATTATATTTTTTTATTATTTTTCTATTTTTTATGATTTTTTAAAGTTTTTAATAAAAATAAATGTTTAAAAATACTAAACTAATTATAAAAATTCTAAAAAAAATACAGAAAATAGGTTGAACTAAATAGAACCTAAGAAAAATAAGCTTGATTACACAGCTTATTGAATAAGCTGTGTAATAAGCTATAACAGCTTATAAAGCTAAAATGGGTAAATTGTATATAAGAAATAGATAATGTAAGTCTTTAACGAAAAAGACCCCAGGGCACGATGGTAGTGGTGTGTGGTGTGAGGCACTTATAAGGGTTGAGGGTGTTGATGTCGGGGGTTTGAGCCTTGCCCACCCCCGATTTCCATCTTCCCCTTTTTTTCATTTTTGAAAAATTATAAAAGCAAAGTTGTAAATAAGCTAGAAACTAACAACTTTTGTGAAAGTAACTTTTCTAAAAGCTTAAAAATAAGCTGAAAAGAGGCTTTTTAAATCAGAAAAGCTTAACTACTTCTTTTTGGCTTTTTATAAAATTTTAGAACTTAACAAGTATAAATAAGCTAAGGCAAGGACAAAATAAGCTATTATTAACCTAAGACAAACCTAATAAGCTGGTTTAGAAAGAAATAAGCAAAAGAAAGTAAAATATGAGCTGAAAATCCAAATAAGCTTTAATATGAAAACTACAAACCAATTAGTCCCTAGGTAGACCTTGAGCTTAAAATTAAGCTAACTAACAAGAACTTTTAAGCAAAACAACTTATCCCTACTTAGAGCTTATCCTAAAAAAATACTTAAAACAGTTCTCAAAAAGTAATTTGAACTTCATTTAAGCTGAGAAAAATCTAAATGAAAAAGCTGTTTATGAAAAATACTTTTTCAAAACTTAATAATCTAGAAAACTAAGATAAGCTAAGGAAACAGACCAAATAAGCTACAAGCTATTAATAACTAATCTAATAAGCTAAACTAATAAAGAGATAAGCAAAAAGAACAGGCCAAAAGCTAGAAAATCAAAATAAGCACTTATAAGAAAATTGAGAACCAAACAGCAGGATGCAAACTTTGAGCTTAATTTTAAGTATGTAAATGGAACCTTTTAGCTTATTGACTTGTATCTTTAGAAACCTTGAACTTTTAACTACTTAAAACAGCTTTTAAAACTTAATTTGAAAATCAAATGCTAAAAGGAAATGCTGAATGAAAAAGGGTGTGAAGTCAGAATGTAATATTTTTGGTTTTTTGAAGGTTTTATGAAAAGACAAATAATAACTTTTTAGCTTAAAAACAGATAAGCAAATAAACTTTTTATACTAAATTAACCCCTAACCTATCTACTTTAGCCTATAATCTACTTGTGCACAAAATTCCAAAAGCTAAAAGCATTTTTTACCTATAGCTACTGATGCAGGGTGCACAAAAAGTCCCAAACTTAAATTCAACAAATACAGGTAAAAAGAACTTGTATTCTACACTTTTTAAACACAAAAGTAGCAAGCAAATAAAACTAATGCAAAAACTAGAAGAAATCTAAACCTATTATGCAGAATTTAGACTAGACAGATTATTATTTATAAAGAACTAACTAATGAAAACTTGATTGACCCTAATTTAACTTATGAAATTAGATTAAACAGACTTAAATGAGAGATCAAATCAAATTTCTCAAGACCAATTTACCACTAACAGTATTAACTTGTGGTTAATACTGTTATGCCAAACACTCCTTTAAACAACTTAAAATCCAATTCAGTCTATCAAATATAGATTTGATGATCAAAACTTCAATACCAGATAACAAATAGCTGATGACAAACCTAATGATCTTATATTAATAAGCAAATAAGCCAGAGACAAAGAACTAAGAACTATGCTAATATTTTTTATAGATATTGCTACTTTATTTTTCGTTTTAACTTATTTTTTCTTGGTTTTTTAATGTTTTTTAAGTACAGAATATGAAAACAAGATTAAAACTAATGTAAAACTATAATAAGCATAAATCAATATAATGAGCTTTTATCAGCTAAATAAGGACAGAAAATAAGCTAATAGACAATTTTAAGCACAAATAAGCAAACAATTAAGCAAATTAAGCAATTACTAAGCTAATAAGCAGAATTATACTAAAATATTTAAAACAGAAAGGTAAATGAGTTATAGAACCTGAATCCCAGCTAAACAGAGATTATTGCTCAACAAGAGCTTATGTCTACCAGCTCTGGCTTATTTAGAATAAGCCAGTGAGGTCTATGGATCCTTCCAGGTTTGATCCATCATCTACTTTTTAGCTGAGGTAATTAAGGGAGTATTTGAGTATTATAAAGCTTATTAAAGCTTTTTGAGCTTAGATGAGCAGCTTATGAGTAGCTTAAGAGCTTATTTTAACAAATCAGAAACAAAATACACAATTAAGAAACTTAAACTTTTATTAATAAAAGGTGCTTGATTACAAAAGTGAAACTTGAAATTACATTAAAATATTACTTAAAAAGGAAAATTACAATTTAAAAGCTACTTAAAAAGCTACGCTAAGTTCTACTCCTAGATGATGATTATGAGTGAGGCATCACTTGTATTTATACTACTTGAGAGAAGCTTCTAAGTCCCAAATTCTGTTAAAACACTCCCCTTAATCCTGGCCAATCATTCTTCCAATCATTGGCTCTCTAATTAACACCGTTAGATCAATTTGAGCTCACACAGATTGCCAGCATGGCAATCCGTGGTTTGTTCCTTCTTGTGCTTCTTTTTTAAAGGTTTTAATGCAAAAACCCACTCCTTGTTTGCTTCCTTTAAATATCCGCATGTCACTCTTGTGGTGGATTGACCAATGAGAGCCCTTGTGTGATGTTTTCTTGTGACACATCATTGCTTGGAGCTTGAATTATGCTGCCACATCACCAATTTTAATTTACCCTTTGAATTTAACTCATGGTTAAATGTTGAAGATGATGAACAGTAAAAGAGGTCTTGGTGCCTTTTTTAACCGTTTGGGCGGGGGTTTGACTCGGGGTGTTAGATTTTAACTTGGGCACGGGTTAATAACAAAAGGGCTTAGGCCGGGTATTTGTTATAAGGTTTTGGGTTAATGTAAGAAGTTAACGACCGTTATCTCTTTTATATAAAAGAGATAACGGTGTTAGGGTTTTTAGGACTTATGGTGAATTTATGTTAACATTAAGGGTTTTTGTGGTGTTTTGAGAATTTTGTCTTCTTGTGGTTGACCACTGTTGACCATGATAGCATTCTCCCAGCTTTTGTACACTCAATTCCGTTTTTGTGTCCGTGTTTGTTCGGCTTTGACCATTTTCTTGTGATTTTTGCAATTTCTGAACCTACACAATCACAAAGACAAAACAAGCAATATACAAGCATTTTAAGCATAATTTTATCTTTTATGGGTCATTTTTGATATCAAACGGATATGTGTTTTCACACATATAAAAAACAACACTGATATTCAAGCAGAAATTCAAGCAAAAGATGCATAAATTGACGAGAACAAATTTTACAACATCTTCAGTATACCGCTACGTAAAGAAGCATAGTCATCTACTCACAATGTTGATAATTCAAACATGCATACATTCTACCAACGTCATCAATCTTAACACTGATGGACTAAAGATCACCCGGTAGAACAAATTCGTGGAAATCTATCCAAGCCAGTACATACAAGATGACAACTTGCAACAGATCCTGAAATGTGTATGTTCGCACTCACCGTGAGTACTGCTGAACCGAAAAACATTAAGGAGGCAATGGCTTATTCCGTATGGATCGAGGCAATACATGATGAGCTTCATCAGTTCGACAGACTCCAAGTCTGGGAACTCGTCGACAAACCATTTGGCAAGATAGTCATTAAGCTAAAGTGGTTATGGAAGAACAAAAAGGATGAAGATCAAACTATAATTCGCAATAAGGCACGACTTGTAGCTAAGGGATATGCTTAGGAAGAGGGTATTGATTTTGAGGAATCTTTTGCTCTAGTCGCTCGCTTAGAAGCAGTTCAGATTTTTGTCACCTACGTTGCACACAAATCTTTTACAATCTACCAGATGGACATGAAAATGTCTTTTCTTAATGGTCCACTGAAGGAGGAGGTTTATGTTGCACAACCAGATGGGTTCGTTGATCCTGATCATCCAGAGAAAGTTTACCGTCTAAGGAAAGCTCTATATGGATTAAAGCAAGCTCCAAGAGCCTGGTATGATAAACTCTCAAATTTCTTGATGTCCAAAGGTTTTACCAAAGGTACTATTGACCCTACTCTATTTACGATAAGATACGGGGAGGACATTCTACTTGTGCAAATTTACGTCGATGACATTATTTTCGGGTCTACAACCCTAAAATTTTCTAAAAGATTTGAAAAATTAATGCATAGTAGATTTGAGATGTCCTTAATGGGGGAAATGAAATTCTTTTTAGGACTTCAGATCCACCAATCCCCATGAGGTATCTTTATCAATCAGGCCAAGTACGCTTTAGAAATACTCAAAAAGCATGATATGGAAAGATGTGAAAGCCTTGGTACACCATTGGATGCTAAACCTAAACTGGATGCAAACTTGAGTGGTACACCCGTTGACCAAACAAAATATCATAGTATAATCGGGTCACTCATGTATATAACTTCTAGTAGACAAGACATAGTTCAAGCAGTATGCTACTGTGCATGTTATCAAGCAAAACTAACAAAAAATACCTCAAAGATGTTAAAATGATCTTTAGATACTTAAACGGTACCATAAATATGGGACTCTGGTATCCAAAGGATTATGGCTTTGAACTAACCTCATTTTAAGATGTTAATCATGTCGGATGCCTTGATACAGTTCTGGAGGAATACAGTTCCTAGGTGATAAGTTAGTCAGCTGGATGTCAAAGAAGCAAGACTGCACTACAATGTCTTCAGCAGAAGCAGAGTACGTGGCGTTATCCGCAAGTTGTGCTCAAGTAATGTGGATGAGGACACAGCTTAAAGATTATGGCTTCAACTGTAACAAAATACCGTTGTACTATGACTCTCAGTCAGCCATAGCAATCTTATGAAACCCATACAGCACTCTCGTACGAAGCACATCAATGTCCGCTACCACTTTATCAAGTAACAGGTTGAACGTGGTATAATTGAATTGTATTTTGTCAGAACTGGATACCAATTCGCTGACTTGTTTACTAAAGCCTTACCAGAAGATAGGTTTCAGTATCTCGTCAGACGAATTGGTATGAGATGTTTGACTCCAGCAGAACTGGAGGTTCTGGCAAATGAATCGCTTGATATATTCATCAAACATCGACATGTAAATATTTTTGAAAAACCAAAATACAAAAATATAAAACCTATAAAACCAAATACAAAAATATAAAATTTCAAAAAGCAAATACAAAATCAGAAAATTCAAAATTCCAAAAAGAATCTTCTCGACATGTCGCTTGGAATCGATAACATTTACCTCCACCCCCCCGCCCCCCCCCCCCCCCCCGCCCCCCCCCACCACACCCCCACCCCATACCCCCTCCCCCACCACCCCACCTATACATCCCACCCCCCCCACTCCCCCCCCCCCCCCCCCCCCCCCCCCTCCCCCCCCCCCCCCCCCCCCCCCTCCACCCCCCCCCCCCCCCACCCCCCCCCCCCCCCCCCCCCCCCCCCCCCCACCTCCCCCCCCCCCCACCCCCCCCCCCCCCCCCCCCCACCCCCCCCCCCCCCCCCCCAACCCCCCCCCCCCCCCCCCCCCCCCCCCCCCCCCCCCCCCCCCCTTAACTAGAAATGACGATTAATATTGTCACGGGTATGTAAATGAAGTTTAAGCAAGAGTTCAAAAGTTTCAAAACATGTCATTTATAATTTTCTTAATGGCTTATGTGCAAATCAATACATAACCCGAACTTCAAATAAAGGAAAGTTTATCTATAAAGATAACTTATCCTAACAACAAGAAAATCAAATTTCTTGGTTTTGAGAGGTTTCTACAAGACATTCAAAGTTTTGAGCTCAAGAAAAGGAAAGTGTACGCATAAGTACACTTACCCCTAGAGTTAGAAGAGAAGTCTTCTAACATGTGTTTTTTAAAGAGTTGAATACAATTTTTCAAGAATTTATCACAGACAATTCAAAATCTTTTGAAATTGTGTGTTAAACACTCCAACCCTCACAAAGCTTTAAAAGACGGCAATCTTACAATTGGTTCTATTTTTGAGGGGGAGTTTTTTGACAAACAAAGTTTTAATGATTTTGGATACATCAATTAACGACAACTCTTATGCATTCAAAACATTATAAAAGTCTTAATAACAACTCAGTAATAATAATGACAAATCAATAGAATGTTTGTTATAAGATGGTCCAATGGTTGAGCATAATTTTTCAAGAATTCTTCAATGGCAATTTATAATCTTTCAAAATTGTGTGCTTAACACTGTCTCACCCTTAATTTTATATCTCGTTTATAATTTGGTATCCTTTTTTAGTGTCAAACATATGTAAAATTAAGGGGAGTATGTGGAACATTATCAATAGTTACACACATAATTCATGCTACAACACATCTATCACCTTGAATTTTTTAAGACAAATTTTAATCACTTTTTATTTCAAAACTAAGTGACTCGGTGTTTAAAATTACGGGAGAAATGTGATTAAAATGTTATCTAAATAAATAATAATTGATCTGAAGACTCATAGTGCTATATACTCTTACCTACATGTGTGAAACACTTTTGATTATAGATGCACATGTGTAGGGGGAGTTTTTCCAAAGGATGAAACTTTCAAAGGGTTAAAAGTTTTGATATTACATCAAACACTTTGATTGATTTTTCAACAGTTTTACGGTTACGATCTTATACCCAACAACATCTTAACTCATGACGATTATAAAGTTATAAGGTGGTTAGGTTAGGTATTAGTCCTATGATCCAACCAGAACCGGAGGGATCTACCTAAGGACACGCCATAGTTAAAAATAGTAGTCCTTAGGTATGATTGGAGATGAATGAGAATAAGGAAATAATGCCAACTAAGACATGAGTTAACACTGGAACAATCACAACAAGGTGTTAGTAATGACGTCTTAGTAAGCATTGAAGAGGTTGAAGAATAAAAAATAAATGTAAGGATAAAGGGTCTAAAGAAAGAAGCCCTCTATACAACTTAAGGCAGAAACTGAGTTAATACATATGCTTTTAGTTTTCACAAAGATAAATTATGGTATTAAAGACAAGACATCATGGACCTAGTGATGCACTGCACAACCCTTCTTAGCCATTCAAGTTTCTCTCAAAATATTCTTATCTCATTGTCACGGAGATTAACACGACTTCTATTGACTTTCTCACTCTGAGTTAGTTGATATTGAATAGGTGGCAGTCTGCTCCAGCCTCCCATTACTAAAACAAAATGCACTAATTGAGTTTAGAGCCAAGAGATCAATAAATAAATCTCATTAGGACACATTTCATGACAAGTACTTGTTGAACACAATTAAGTTCACAAAGATGTTAACAAGAGTCCTACGCATTATCCTTGTGATTCTGCCAGAACATTCAGAGTGATACTCATTCGTATTCACAATGACGAATGGAAATCCTTCTAGTGTCATCATCAAAAAACACTACGGTAGGTGACTTGCGAGATTCTATATGGATCAAGCTTGTGTCAACTGGATATTGATATTGGTCCAGTAAATGAATTGACAACTCAATCAGAAAGATAGTAACAATCTGCTTTACTCTTATCGCGTTGTCTGCTTTAAGATGTTCCGGTAATGAGAACAAGCTAGTACAGCTGGAAACCCTATCAAGGAGATTCTTCTTAGATTGAATCTACCTGATCACAGGTACAATATATATACTGTAAAATAGTCCTCACGGAACCGAAGGTTAATGTAACCGAACAGTGACGAATAACAAAGCCATATTCGTCCAAATCTGTTGTTTATTGCTAATCCTATAAATGCATGTTTAGACGACGATGTTACATCCTCATTCTAGCAGAGTCAGATTCATTACCATATGCTCATGCTCAAGCTACAAAGACTACTATAAGCATCAAGATTCAAGAATCAAGAAAGCTAAAGTTCAAATATAAAGACTTCCGCAACTCTGATATTCAAGATCTTCCTAAAGATATCAAGGTTATCAAGACAAAGATTGTTAAGGGAGATTGTTAGAAAGCTTTTAAGATGATGCATAGTATGAGCGTGTTGGTCAAGACACAAGATCGCAAGGTGGCAAGGAACTCAGTGAGAAAGATTTATAGATCTCGGAATCAAAGACCAAGTCAAAAGATAACGACAAAGTATCAAGATCAAAGATCATACAACATGAAGGGATAAGCCTACAACAAAGATAAAGACCAAGACTCAAGAACTCAACAACAAAGTAATCTCTACAAGTCCAAGGAAGCACGATTCAAAGACCATGCTTTGGGGGAGATTGTTAGCCTTAAAATATTAAGTCAAACAAGGAATCGCAGTCTTTATTTAGTAAATGGTGTAATAGGCTAGTTACTAGAATCGGGCTCGTTAATGTAAGCTAATTGTGTATATGTTGCAGGCTAAAGCCCAACCAAAACCTGAGCCTGGCCCGTGTGGGAAAGCTAGGCATCCAAGTCAAGGACTCTAGGTATAAATACCCCTTCTCCACACAAGAAGAAGGGTTGGTTGTCATTTGTGTAAGAAACATTTCACTAGTGCAATCTATCCTCTCTTTTTCTCTCTCTGCTTTCTCTCTCTAAACTTCTTCTTATTTTCTTCTTATTTGATTAGTGTAAACATGAAGTGAAATGATAGTTTGGTTCCTACAAAGAAGAAAAAAGAAATTATAGGGTGTTTGGTTTTAAGTTTTAGAGCAGCAAGTATGTTTGGAAAAAATAAAAGGCCGGCCGCCTTATTGATTAGGGGGCCTCCCGTGGTAAGGTGGTCGGTCCCCTTATTGATTGGGGTCCGCCTATCTGACAAATTGTTTTTTCGTTTTAAGTTTTGACGGTTTTTGAAAAAATTTAAATAAGGAATGACGTTTTAATTCGCTTTTCACCAATTAAAAATACTTAAGCATTTTGGATGAAATAGTTAAGTTGTCAAAACTTATTGAGATGTATTTAATAAAAATAAGAACGAGAAGATTGCAAGATAATTAATGGATTTTGACGAAAGAGTGACATTCTAATTAACTTTTCGCTAATTAAAAATACTTTAAATTGTCAAGATTTAAGGACGAGAATTTAATAGTAACGTGACTATTAAATGGAAGACGAGATGTTTAGTCGATTTGTTCCATCATTCCTAGACCTAAACGTAAGTAGTTGAACAGCTCACGTTTGAGAGGTTTAGTGAGGATGTCGGCGATGTTGTCTTTTGACAAAACTTTTTTAATAGAAATATTTCCTTTTTGAATGTTGTCGCGAAGGAAATGGTGACGTATTTCGATGTGTTTTGTACGCGAGTGTTACATGGGGTTTTTGCTTAAGTCGATGGATCCTTTGTTGTAGCACATGATAAGAATTTTGTCGAGGCGAATGCCGTAGTCGATAAGAGCTTGTTTCATCCATAGTGCTTGTTGACATGCCTTTCTGGCACTTACGTATGCAGCTTCGGTACTAGATATAGCAAGAGAGGTTTGCTTCTTCGAGAACCAAGATGTTAAACAACATCCTATAAACGTACAAATACTGCTAGTTCTTTTTCGGTCCACATAATCTCCCGCATGATCAGAATCGGCATATACTATGGTTTCTATGCCGAACCCCTTAGGATACCATAATCCTAAGTGCATATTGCCTTTAATGTATCAAAAGATACGTTTAACCGCTTCAAGAAGAGAGGTTTTGGGATCCTCTTAGAAGTGAGCACAAAGGCAAACACTAAACATGATATCGGGCCTACTTGCCGTTAGGTATAACAAACTTCCTATCATACCTCTATATTTTGTATTGTCCATGGTCTCACCTTCTTCGTCTTTTGTGAGTTTCTTATCCGAGGATATAGGCATTTTTATTGGCTTAGAATCTTCTAATCCAAATTTTTTAAGCATTTCTTTTATATATTTAGATTGATTAAAGAATATACCATCTTCTAATTGTTTTATTTGTAATCAGAGGAAGAAATTTCGTTCACCCATCATGCTCATATCAAACTCATCGTGCATGATTTTGGCGAAGTCATCACACAACTCTTGACAATATGAACCGAATATAATGTCGTCGACATATATTTGAACAATGATGAGATTTGAACCTTTCTTCTTTGTAAAAAGTGTGTTGTCTACCATTCCCATGTTATAGTTATGTTTAACAAGAAACGCTTTTAATCTATCGTACCAAGCTTAAGGAGCTTGTTTAAGTCCGTACAAAGCTTTCCTCCGTTTATAAACATATTTAGGTTTTGTGAAATCAATGAATCCTAGAGGGTGTGCCATGTATACCTCCTCATTGATAAAACCATTAAGGAATGCACTTTTTACGTCCATTTGAAATAATTTAAAATCTAACGCGCAAGCATTAGCTAATAAAATTCTAATAGATTCTAATCTAGCTACGGGAGCATAAGTTTCATCATAATTAATTCCTTCTTGTTGATTATAACCTTGAGCAACTAATCTAGCCTTGTTTCTAGATACGACGCCATTTTCATCAAGCTTATTTCTAAATACCTATTTTGTTCCTATAACAGTCATAGACTTAGGATTTAGAATTAGCACCCAAACTTCATCTGCGGTGAATTGATTTAATTCTTCTTTAATGGCAACTATCCAACTTTCGTCTTTTAGAGCTTCACCGACATTTTTAGGTTCTATGGTTGAGAGAAAACAAAAGAAATTACTTTTGTCTTGAGCTTGTGATCAAAGAGTTCTTTGGTTTAAATTTCCTATGGGATTTTCTAATGATGACTTTTAGATTCTTTAATATTGACGATTTTGTCATTTTCTAAAACTTCATATTCGACATTGATATGTGTGAAAACACTTAACCGTGTTATATCAAAAATGGCTCTAAAAAGACAAAATTGTGCTTAAAATGCTTGTATATTGTTTGTTTTGTCTTTGTGATTGTGTAGGTACGGATATTGCAAAAATCTTAAGAAAATGGTCAAAGCCGGACAAACACGGATACGAGACGGAAAAGAGAATACAAGAGCCGAGGATTTGATAGCAAGAAAGGTAAAAAGTCAACTCCAGTCAACCTTTAGTCAACCAAAGTCAACTCACTAAATGACAAAACCTAAAAATACTAAATCAGTCCCTTAAAGAAAACCAAATTGCAAAAATGGTCCCTAAACCCTAACGGTGTTAACTCTTTAATATATAAAGAGTTAACATCCGTTAACTTTTATATATAAACCCAAGCCCAAAACCAATTTACCCGGCCTAATCCATTTCTTTTATAAAAACCCAGGTCAAAGCCCGTTTTCCCTGAGTTAAACACCCACCCCTGTTATAATTTTAAGGAAAAGGAGTTACTACTATTCACCTTCTTCCCCGATTAACCACGAGTCACAATCAAGGGGTAAATGCAAATTGGTGATGTGGCAATGAAATTCAAGTGAAAAAGAATGACATGGCAGGGTTTGACATCATATAAGCACTCCTATTGCTCAATGCCCACAAGATAGTACACGCGGGATATGGAAGAATCACACGGATAAAGGGGATTTTACATTAAAATGCTCACAAAAAAAGCACAAAGGCATCTGACACACGGATTGCCACGTTGGCAATCTATGTGATCAAAATCTAATCCTACGGCTCATAATAGGGATCCAATGATTGGAAGAATGAAAGGACAAGATCAAAGGGATTGAGGAGCGTGGCTATGACCTAGAAGTTTCTCTCAGGCCTATAAATAATGCTCCTCACTCACACACACCACATCTTCTTTTTTAGTTTTAGTTTTTAGTAGCTTATAGAATTTTAGCTTATGTAACTTTCTTTTTAAATGTAATTTTGTATTAAGCTTTTGTAGTTTAAATTTCAAGCTTTGTAATCCGTTTTTAATGAATAAAATTAAGGTTTACCTTATAAAATCTGTTTTTATTTACTCTACTCTTCTATAAGCTCTCAAATCACTCATAAGCTCTCAAAAGCTCTTCATAAGCTCATCTAAGTCTCTAAGCTTAGATTTGAGCTCAATTGATCATTTATATACTTAAACTATTAAAAATAGTTAATTACCTTTGCTATTATGGATATGAGCTTTTGGATGATAAGCTTACAATGGAAGAGCTTATTGGACTTTTACTAGCTTATCTTTGGATAAGTTAGAGCTGTTGAATGCTCTTTGAGTCTTTTATTGCCTTTGTTTAGCTAAGGCTTATGTAAGTTCTTCTTTAATTTCAAGTATATTAGCTTAATAGTTGCATTTGCTTATTTTTAGCTTATTTCTTGCTTATATGTGCTTAATCTTGTCTTATTAAGCTTGTTAAACATGATTGATCATCTGTTTTTGAGTTATATAGATTAGATCTTAGTTTTCTTCATTTTGCCTTAAAAAATCATTAAAAATAAAAAAAATATTAGTTTAGATAGTAGCTTATTGTTTCTGGCTTATTTTCTTATTGTTATATGTTCATTATAGTTGTCATAAACTGTTTGATATCTGGTATTGGAGTTTTGAATGCTAAATTTCTTCTTCATAAGTTAGAATGAGTTTGAAGGTTTTTAAAGGAGTGTTTGGCACAACAGTACTAACTGTGAGTTAGTACTGCTTGTGACCTCTTAGGTTTTTATAACTTGGATTTGATCTTCATTTTTAGACTACTAAGTTTGATTTTAAGTAGTTTATTAGTTTAATCATGTTTTCATAAGTTTCCTAATCTATAATTTGAATCTGCTAAGTCTAGTTTGCATTTTTAGCTTAATAATTTTCTAGTTGCTCTTATTGTCCAATTTGCACTTAGTTTGTTGTTTTAATAGTGTAGAATCAGGTGTCATTTAGCCTGCATTTGTCATAGTTTTGATTTGGTCATTTGAGTGTCAACTGCATCAGCAGTTCCAAAAGACCAATAAATGCAAGTATTTCATGTTAAGCTTTAAGTTAGTGAAAGTAGCTTTTAGGATTTGATTTTTGGATTTCACAAATAGTTTTCTGGGTCCATTGCTTATCTGTTTTTCAATTTGCTTTTGAAGTTAACTCATTCTGATTATCTGTTTTTGCTTTTAAAATAGCATATTGTCTTTTCAATTTCAAAAACCATAAAGTTACAAGTGTTCTTTGTATAAACTGTTTGTCAACAAGCTTTTTCATAAGCACTTGAATTTCATTATAGTTTCTGAAAGATGCTTTTAGAGAGACTTTGTTAGTTGTAAGGTTCATACTAATATAGCTTAATAGTCCACAAGGATCCAATAGCTTATTGAAAATTAAGCTCAAAGGTCTTTGCAGGGCCTATTTGGGTTTAAGTTTTAGTTAAGTGCTTAATAGAGCTTATTAGTTTATTACTTTAAATTTTAGTTTAATTTATAGTAGATTTAGGTAGCTTATTAGCTGTAGTATAAGCCTGCATAAGTCAGATTCCCACAAGGAACCAATAGCTCATTGAAAAATAAGCTTAAAGGTCCTTGCAGGGCCTGTTTGGTTCTAAGAGTCTCATTTAGTGCTTATTAGAGAATAGAAGCTTATAGCTTATAGGTTTAACTTAATTTTTGCTTAGACTAGCTCATAGGATAGGATTAAATAGTTTTTAGCTTATTAAGTTCAGTAGTTATCTTGAAATTAAGCCAAAAGTTGCTAATCTGCCTTGTTGGTTTCCATTTATGCATAAGTGCTTATTAAGTTTAACAGCTTAGGGCTTATTTCTTTTACTTATTTCTAAGTTAGTTTAGCTTAATAGCTTAGTTATTAAGTAGCTTATAGCTTATTTGGTCTGTTTTTAGCTTATCTTAGAATTTGTAGCTTATAAAGTTTTCTAAAAATCAAAAATAAAGTCAAGTGTTAACTGTTTGCTTTTCAGCTATTTTCTAGCTTATTTAGGGCTTTTCATAAAAAGTTTCTTTTATTAAAAGTGCTTATTTTCAGCTTTTCTACAACTTTGCTTTTATAAGTTTTCAAAAAAAAAGGAAGGTGGAAATCGGGGGTGAGCAAGGCTCGAACCCCCGACCTCAACACCCTCAACCTTTATAACAACACAACACCACACACCACTACCATCGTGCCCTGGGGTCTTTTTCGTTATAGGATTACAAAGTTTATTACTTGTATACATTTTCCCTTTTTAAGCTAATAAGCTGTTATAGCTTTTTACACAGCTTATTCGATAAGCTGTGTAACTAAGCTTATTTTTCCTAGGTCCGTATTAGTTCAAGCTATTTTCCATAATTTTTTCAGAATTTTTATAATTAGTTTAGTATTTTTAAACATTTATTTTTATTAAAAACTTTAAAAAATCATAAAAAATAGAAAAATAATCAAAAAAATATAATTCTTTTTTAAAAAAAAATATTTTATCGTAAAGTTTATAGGAAAATTAGTTTTGCTTTCGAAGGGTTAAAATTGCAAAATTTCGATTTTTAAAGAACGGGATTCGTTTTCGTTCTCGTTTTTCGTATTTTTAAGCTCATTTCAACTCCGTTTTTATTCTAGTTTTCTTTAAACTTACTTTTTAGTCAATTAGAGTCTATTTAAAAAGAAAAATTCAATTTAGGTTTAATTTTGGAAATTTAAGGTTTTTAAGTGCCATTTAAGGTTCCCATTTTGCGTTTTTAGTTAAAGTTTAATTTCTCGTTATTTGTTTTCGTGCTTAATTGTTATCATTTGCTTATTTTAATTTGTAAAAGTTGATAATCAAATAAATCTTTGTTTCCAATTCAAATCATTGTCCGAACAACAAACGTGGTCTCAAGTTCCCAAATCGTTGGGGAATAACGACCCAGGAATCATACTTCCCGGTTAATATACGTATTATTATATATTATCGTGTGAATTTTCTAACTACCTTTGTCCTCAAGGGTAGCTTGAGAATTTCATATTATATTATATTTTATTATTACGTGTGTTGATTTACTAAGCAATCAATACCATCAGCTGAGAGTGCATAAGGATGACATTCCAAAGACTGCGTTTAGAACTCGTTATGGACATTTCGAGTTCACAGCAATGCCCTTTGGTCTGACTAACGCACCAATGGTATTTATGGATTTGATGAATAGAGTTTGTAGGCCTTATTTTGATAAGTTTGTGATAGTGTTTATAGACGATATCTTAATCTACTCTAAGACTCGGGAGGAGCATGCAGAACACTTAAGGTTAGTCTTGGGACTTCTCAAGAAGGAAAAATTGTATGCTAAGTTTTCTAAGTGTGAATTCTGGCTAAGGGAAGTACAGTTTCTTGGGCATGTGATAAATGGTAATGGGATTCATGTAAACCCTAGTAGGATTGAAGCTATTAAGAGTTGGAAAGCCCCTAGAACTCCGACTGAGGTTCGTTCATTCTTAAGATTTGCTGGATATTACCGTAGGTTCATTGAGAACTTTTCTAAGATAATTAAGTCTCTTACTATCTTGACTCAAAAGTGTAAGACTTTCGATTGGGGTGAGGAACAAGAATTGGCATTTCAAACCTTGAAGGATAAGTTGTGTAATGCGCCTGTTCTAGCTCCCCCCGATGGACTAGAATACTTTGTGGTATATTATGATGCGTACAGGATATGACTAGGCTGTGTGTTAATGCAAAGAGGTAAGGTGATCGCCTACACGTCTAGGCAGTTGAAAATTCATGAGACGAATTATACGACCCATGATTTAGAATTGGGAGCAGTTGTGTTCGCCTTTAAGATTTGGAGACATTATATGTATGGGACAAAGAGTGTCATCTATACGGATCATAAGAGTCTTCAACATATCTTTAGTAAAAAAGAGTTGAACATGCGACAGCGTCGCTAGATAGAGTTATTTAGTGATTATGACGGTGAAATTCATTACCATCCTGGTAAGGCGAATGTGGTGGCTGATGCCCTAAGTAGGAAGGAAAGAGTAAAGCCTAAGAGAGTTAGAGCTATGAATATGATCCTTCAGTCGAGTATCAAAGATAGGATACTAGCGGCTCGGAAGGAGGCCATGAATGAGTTTGTAGGATTATAGAAAGGTTTGGATGAAATGATAGAACAAAGAAGTAATGAAACTTTGTACTACCTGGATCGAATATGGGTACCTCTGAAGGGTGAGGTAAGAACCCTAATAATGGATGAAGCCCATAAGTCGAAGTAATCTGTACACCCATGAGTTGATAAGATGTATTATGATTTGAGAGATAGGTATTGGTGGCCTGAAATGAAAAAAGATAGAGTTGGGTATGTTAGTAAGTGTTTGACATGTTTGGAGGTTAAGGCTGAGCATCAAAGGCCATCTGGCTTGCTCCAGCAACCTGAGATCCCCGTATGGAAATGGGAAGGAATAGATATGGATTTTGTGATTAAGTTTCCTAGGACTAGTAGTGGGCATGACACAATATGTGTCATTGTGGACCGGTTGACTAAGTCTGCTCATTTTATACCTATGCGTAAGGATTATAAGATGGATAGATTGGCTAGATTGTATTTGAATGAGATAGTTGCTAGACATGGTGTACCGATCTCGATCATATCGGATCGTGATAGTCTTTTTACATCAAGGTTTTGGCAGTCAATGCAAGAGGCATTAGGAACTCATTTAGACATGAGTACGGCTTATCACCCTCAGACCGATGGTCAGAGTGAGCATACTATTCAGACTTTAGAAGACATGCTTAGAGCATGCGTCTTGGACTTCGGAGGAAGTTAGGATGTTTATCTTTCGTTAGTTGAGTTTTCGTATAACAATAGTTATCATTCTACTGTGAGATGTGCTCCGTTTGAGGCATTGTGTGGTAGAAAGTGTCGTTCACCAATTTTGTGGGCTGAGGTTGGAGAAACTCAGTTGATAGGACCTGAGTTAGTGCAAGAGACTACTGAGAAGATCTCGCAAATTATGGATAGACTTCAGGCTACGCGTGATCGTTAAAAAAGTTATGCTGATAAGAGGAGGAAGCCTCTAGAGTTTAGTGTAGGTGACTATGGTTTGCTCAAAGTGTCGCCTTGGAAAGGTGTGGTACGCTTTGGGAAGAAAGGGAAACTAGCACATAGATTTGTTAGACCGTTTGAGATTATTGAGAAAGTAGGCCCTGTAGCCTACATGTTAGATTTGCCTGAGGAATTGAATGGTGTTCATGACACGTTCCACGTGTCGAACGTTAAGAAGTGTTTGGCTGATCCAACACTGCAAGTGCCTTTGGATGAGATTCGAGTTGATGCTAAGTTGAATTTTATAGAAGAATATGTGAAAATTTTAGAAAGAGAGTTTAAGAAGCTGAAGCGTGGTAGGATTGCCATCGTCAAAGTTCGATGGAATTCGAAACGTGGCCCTGAATTCACGTGGGAACGTGAAGATCAGATGAAGATAAAGTATCCGCTTTTGTTTAGTGATGTTAGTGGCTGAATTTCAGGGATGAAATTCTTTTAAGGGCGTAGGATGTAAGCTTTGCCCTTTTTGTGTTATGAATATTTCATTTGTAGTCCTTTGACTATTTGACTTTTGTCAGTTTATTCATATATTGTACCGTGTTGACAATGGTGATTTTATGAGAATTGTGGTGATTTATGGTTTATTGTGATTAATAATCCCTTTTTGGAAGGTATTATTATGTTATTTGTATTCTGAGTGGTTTGACCCGGGAATTTTAAGAAATGCCGAAAAACGAGTCTGACACGTCCGTTAATGTCCAAATGAGTTTTGAAGGGTTTAAAGTGTAAATATGTCGTGTAAATACTCTAGGTTAATGGAAAAGTATTTTTAAGGTGAATAAAAATTCTAATTAACTTTGGGGAAATTTTTACGATCAAGTTTTACAAGTATTTAAGTGATCCCGACACGAAAAGAAAGACCCGGGACTCCTTTGGATACTATAGCCGGTCAAGGAAATCAAGAAGGGACAAGGAAGCATTTTTTTAGCAAGCTTGTCCCAAAAGTAGTACACATATATGCCTTCCACTGGAACCTTTTCTCATAATCCTTATTATTTTCAAAAAAATAAAACACACACAAGTGTGTGTGTGTGCTTTGTTCTTCCGCCACCTACACCACCACAAACACAATAAATTATCCAATTTTGATCAAGAACGTGATAATCCGGGTTGATACGAGTATTTGGGTATTCATTTAAACAACGTTTGGGTTGTCCGGTTCATGTCAAAATCTACATTTTTGAATATTTTCTTGTAAGTTTTCAAATTTAAAATTCGTTTGTGCTTTTGGGTTTATTTTGATGCATAGATGTTAGTTGTACAAGTTGATCGTTGTGAAAATCGATTGTTGGAAATGAAACAGATATATAAAGGGGTGTTTGGTTCGTTGGATTTAAAAAGAAAGAGGGTTTTTGTAGTTTTGATGTTGTAGTCGTGATGGTTGAATAACATATGTTGCTAGATAGCTTATTTTTTTTATAGCAACTCTTATAGCTTATTTAGAGCTTATTTTTAAGCTATTTCTTGGCTTATTTTGGGCTTAAATGCCACGTTATTTTTCAAAATCACAAGGGAAGTGATTTTGCCTATTTTTGTGATATGGCGTATGTTTGTGGACTATTTTTATAGCTTATGATGGTAACCAAATGCGATACATAGCTTATTAACTTATTTTCAAGCTTAATATATGTATTGCGGAGCTTATGGACTCACGGCCCAATAAGCCTATTTAAGTCGTGGCTTAATAGGAGGGCTTATTGTGGTCCGGATTATTTTCTACTTATTAGTATAAGCTTATGTATATAAATGGACCTTAGTTTTA
>BQNB010103672.1:0-23985 GCA_026074375.1 Tanacetum coccineum | reverse complement strand
CGGCATTTACAAATACAAACGCTACCCTATTTTGTTTATTACAACCCAAACGCACCCTAGTCTATACAACCCCAAGCGCACCTTTGGATGTTGGACCACAACAAACGCACCATTTTCTTGAACCATGAAACCACCCGCGCCCACTGTTGGCGGCTGAGAACCCAAACGCACCCTTGGCTATTTTGCCTAAACCGCACGCACCCTAACTGATTCTTCTATCCGAACCAAACGCACCCTAGCTGCTGTTGCAGCCAAACGCTCATGCTGCTAACCCGCACCCAACCAGACTCGGTCTGTTACAGCAACCCACACCTTGGGTCGTTATAAACTAACCCAAACGCACTCTGACTGGCGATTCTAACAAACCCAACGCACCCTAGTACTGATTTTCAACCAACCAAACACCCCCACTGTTGCTAAACCTATGTCCAACGCACCCTGGTCGGTTGAGACCCAACCCCAAACGCACCCTCGTGGTGTATTAACAAAACCACGCGCACCCCTTTGGTGAGTGAACCTGCCACACCAAACGCACCCTTGTGAGTTATAATGAACCACGCGCGTGCGTGGTGGAGATGATTTGCGAAGGTTATGGCGTGATGATGGTGGAGGTATGATGATGAGGATGATGAAGGTATGATAATGATGATGATGATGTAGGTATGATGATGAGGATGATGAAGGTGGTGTATGGCGTGGGATGGTGATGGTTGAGGGTTCGCCGGAGTTGGCCGGAAAAGACGATCGGAAAAGATGGGGGCGCCGGATTGTTGAGAGGGATGAGGGGATATATGATTTTTGGGTTTGAAAAGAAATGGGTTACCCTAATTTTTGTATTGCATATATACATAAAAATAAAGTTTTTAAAATGAAATGTAAAGTTTATAATAGTTTAGGGTTTGTGTTGTAAATATTGTTTCAGGGACCAAAGGTGTAACTTTTGTAAATTAATGGTTCGGGGCTCGATTAGGCTAGTTAACGGACGATTGAAAATACGAAAGTTGCGCCATTGTTTTCTAAATAATTTTTCCAACAAAATGAGTACTCACTCGACTATTATTTTATAAATATATTTTTATAAAATATATTAAAATGATTATTATTTATTAGTTTGATACTATTAAGTGTCGCGAGCCAGCTTTGTCCGTAAAGTTAAAACTTTATTTTTGAACATTCGCGTTTTTAAACAAACATTTTTGAATGAAATATGAAACAATTTATAAAATATTTTTATTTAATAAAAAGTAATAATTAAATATAAATTTAATTATTTTGGGTCGGTACGCGTTGTGTTCAGAATTTTTGCGAGGACATTTCAGTCACCTTCTGACTGTTTTCGGATCTCGGTCAAAACTAAAAAGTTGTCAGGAATGTCGTTTCACATCAAATTGCTTTAGAGTCCGAGCCGTGAATACGTGATTTAGATGATCATTCTTATAAGTCAAGTTAGACTTGAAAAGTCAAAGATTGGAATAGTCATTCAAAATTTCAAAAATTCTCAGATGTTACAGATATGCGTATCTTTGTTCCCTGTGATTAGTCATAGTTACGGTGTAATTGTTGTGTCAAATTACGCCGTAATTTATCCGATGCGACATTCCATCATTTAGTATAAAAAATGGTTACGGCGTAATTCCCGCGGGTCAGTTACGGCGTAACTCTTCGTCAGCATAAACACTCTTGCCATAATATTTAACTACGGCGTAATCATTGTGTCAATTACGCCGTAATTCCTTCAATAATGCGGATTTTTTGTATATTGCCCTTTTTCCGCATCTTTTCCGTTCCAATGCCTTTAATCACCTGAACCTAATGAACGAATTAAGTACAGATTCTTATAAAAATAATATAAAACAAGGCAATAAACGTGATAATTTGATATATAAAAGTATTAATTATTTGATGTTATCAAATATCTCTCACTTGACTTCTACTTGCCCTCAAGTAGACCTTTTGAATAATTCTCAAAAAGATATCTCCCAAGTTATCCAGGAAGATATGAATTTAATAATTACCCATGCCAGAAAATTCTAAACCGAGCACCTCACGAAAGGAAAAATGAATCGCACTCATACTCTCACTAATCTATGTGTTTCATTTATGGTGATCACTCAACTGCTTAGTCATGGTGAGTATTCTATCATAAGCTTGACAAGGATACTAATCTCCACCACTAGAGTTTAGATGCAACTGTTCAAAAAGGCAAATAGGTTGACACAACATAAGAAGATTCACCATGTAACCATTCTCATTTAATAGATTTAATTCTCGTCATGATTCATTTAATAGATTATCCGTTTTTGAAATATTTAATTTTTAAGTAGTGCTATTTAGAGCTTAAACACATGTTTAAATGCATGTCTAATATATAAATTACTTATACAATTGTATTATGTATTTTCTCTTTCCAAATTTCAACAATATTTTTTTTAAATCAACCAATCAAATCATTATGTACATTGCACAATTAGTACGCATAACAATCTGTATAAAAAAGATGAAAGTGTTAAACTACTAATCACAAAATAAACAACCATGATAATATTAACAACCAGTCATCAAAGGCTGTAGGTATTCTTTTTTTCCCCAACACATGATAATATTAATTTGAATCATCAATTCCTGTAGGTACGATACAATCATTCGAAAAGAGTCGATAGTTATACACGCTACGATTTTATAAGATATCCATGGCGATCATCCTTTTTTTGTAATCCTAGATCCCCTTTTTTTGTTATCCTAGATCCCCTTTTTTCAAACCCTAGATCCCCTTTTTTTGACACCACAACAATCTCCATGGCGATCATCAAATCTTAATCGGTGATTGGCGATCATCAAAATCGGTGATCCCCCTTATTCAATTAACCTTACCCACAATTAAATAACCTCATCTTAATCAAACCTATTGATCTCCCTTCAATCCAAAATACTTCTATTGTCTGCTCATGGCCTTTAAATCTCGTAGTAACGCGGATCATACCCGCTTAATTTCCAAATCCATCTTCATCACTAATTTTCCTGATGTCACAACCTCGAAAGATCTTTGGGTACTATGTCAATCATATGGGACGGTTGTGGACGTTTTTATACCGAATCGTATGTCTAAAGCTGGGAAAAGGTTTGCTTTTGTTCGTTTTATCAAAGTAGATAATGTGGAGAGGCTTGTTGGGAACCTATGCACGCTATGGATCGGACGTAAGCATTTACAAGCTAACGTGGCTCGCTTTGATCGTGATTCGATTCCTTCTAAACGTGTTCCTCATAAGTTCAATCATGTTGCTCCTACACCTACGTCCTTTGTTTCTGCTGTGAAGGGTGTTTCGTCTCCGCCCATACCACTTGCTTCGTCGCCAGCTTTGGTCTTAGATGATTCGTGCATGGTTGCAAGAGATCTAGACAATTTTGTCATGGGGGAGGTTAGACAATTTTCATCTATTAATAACCTAAGTGTGTTGTTACATAATGAGGGGTTCATGAATATCGAGATCGTTTACTTAGGAGGATTATGGGTTATGATTAAGTTAGGTTCTGCCAAAACCAAACTTAAATTCATGAAACATACGGGGGTTGCTTCTTGGTTCGTTCGGTTATGTAATGCTCAAAATGATTTTGTTGCCAGTGATCGTATTGTTTGGGTCGATATAGAGGGAGTACCTCTACATGCGTGGTCTCATGCTACTTTTCATAAGATAGGTTCTCAATGGGGAGAGGTCATGGAATTAGAAGATGGTAATGAAGACCTCTTTGCTCGGAAACGCCTATGTATCAAGACAAAACATGCTAATAACATCCTTGACAGTTTTAAGATCATTGTGAAAGGGAAGGTTTTTCAGATTCGAGCTAAGGAGCTGTTTGTTTGGTCCCCGTCCTTTAAAGAAGTCCCCGAGGTGGTTCATTGTTCAGATGACGAATCCGTTAAGAATGAAGCAGACATTAATGTTGTGGATAATACTGTTAACAACGAAGGAGAAGAGAGTGATAGTGAAGCAGTCTCTGATACTTTTTTTGGGGATAATGGGGACGCACAAGAACATGATAATGAAGTTGATCAGACACTTAATGATAAGGAGGTTTCTAAAGACCCTTTCAATATTTACGATTTACTTAATAGGCATAAAAAGGAAGTTGGTAATTCTGGCATGGAGTCTAGCATCCCTTATCCGCCAGGGTTTACACCTGAAAAAGTTAATGTTACTTTTGAACAAGAAGCACAAGAAGTTCAAGGAGAAGAATGTATTCGTTCTCATCATAATTCAGATCGTTGTAGTTCGCGTGTTTTTGAGGAAGTGGAGAAATCTGATATTAACATTCAGTCAGATGGTAGGGTTATCAGGGACATACGAAAGGAGGGAGGCTCTATATTAGATATTCTTGACGAGATGATTAAGGTAGGTCAAACTATGGGCTTTACCATGGATGGATGCACCAAGGATATGGAGAAGATCATTGGATCGAATGGAGGTCATGAAGTGTTCCGATGAATTGTTTATCCTTAAATATACAAGGCCTCGGTTCCAAGGCCAAAAAAGATTGGATTCGGGAGTTAACTACTAAGCATAAAGTTAGTTTCTTGTCTCTTCAAGAAACTAAGAAGGAGAGTTTTTCTGATTTGGAGGTTAAATATTTCTGGGGTAACTATCAGTTTGATCATATCGTGAGTGAAGCTCTAGGGTACTCAGGTGGCATTTTATGTGTTTGGGACTCCAATGTTTTTCACAAAAAGCACCATATTATTTCCGATAATTTTGTTGCTTTGTATGGTACGTGGATTCCAAGGAAGATTCAATTATTAATTATATCTGTCTATGCTCCTCAATCATACGCTTCTAAATGTCAACTATGGGATTTCATTGCTTCTCTTATCAATCAGTGGAATGGGGAGTGTATGGTGATGGGAGATTTCAACGAAGTTAGATGTAAAGAGGATAGATGGGGGTCTACTTTTCTTGCTCAAGGAGCTTGTTCGTTTAATTCGTTTATTTCTAATGCGGGTCTTAATGAAGTTCAATTGGAAGGGTACTCTTTCACATGGGCTCATCCTTCGGCATCTAAAATGAGTAAATTAGATCGTTTCTTTGTGACAGATGGTTTTCTTTCCTTGTTTCCTCACTCAGCAGTTGTCTTTAGAAAGATAGACACCTCTCGGATCATCGTCCTATTTTACTCCGGGAGATGCTCGTTGATTTTGGAGCTACGCCGTTTCGGTTATACCATTCTTGGCTCTCTATTCCTGGTTTTGATCAAATGATTACGTCCACCTGGAACTCTTTTATTCTTGTTGATAGCAACGGGATGATTAGATTCAAAAAGAAGCTTCAATTATTAAAGAAGGAAATACGTAAATGGGTGGCTGAGTACAAAAATATACAGTCGAATAGTATTAGAGATGTCAAGAATAAGCTTAGCGACATTGATAAGTTGTTGGACCAAGGAGGAGTTACTGATGATGTTTTGTTGTCTACTTGGAAGCTATGAAACAGTTACAGGAATTAAACTCCTCGGTTAATTGTGATTTTGTTCAAAAGGCGAAAGTTAGATGGGCTATAGAAGGAGACAAAAATTCTAAGTTTTTTCATGGTATCATTAATAGAAAGCGTGCCAACCTTTCAGTTAAGGGTATTATGATTGAAGTGAGAATGGTGGACGATCCCATTTCGAGTTAAAGATGAATTTCGTAATCACTTTGCATAATAGTTTTTATTGTTTTAGATTTAAGTGACCCGGGTACGCGCCATGTCAAGAAATAATTTAGTTTCCTAAACGGTTTACTTTTTGAGCAGGTTTCTGATTTGGAAGCATCGGTTTCGGACGAAGAAATTCGCAAAGCTGTTTGGGGATGTGGAGAGAACAAATCTCCAGGTCCGGATGGATTTACTTTTGAATTCTTCCGCAAGTTTTGGACAGTTGTTGGGCCAGATTTTTGTATAAGATGTCAAAATCGTTTGTCCGAGACATGGGTTTTTTCGCAACTGGATGTAACTCTTCTTTTGTTACTCTCATTCCAAAAACCTTAGACCCGAAACTGGTCAGTGAGTTTAGGCCTATTAGCCTAATTGGGAGCCTATATAAAGTTGTTACCAAAATCCTTGCTACACGTTTGTCATTTGTCATCTCCGATCTCATCTCAAACGTTCAGACAGCTTTCCTTCCTAACCGTCAAATTCTTGACGGTCCTTTTATTATTAATGAGATTTTGGCTCGGTGTAAACATAAAAATCAGCAGGCTATGTTTTTTAAGGTGGATTTTTTGCTAAAGCATACGATTCTATTAGATGTGGACTACTAGTTTATGTTCTTAATGCTTTTGGGTTTGGGTCTAGATGGCAGTCTCTTGATTCAATGTAGTCTAATTCGGGTAAAGCTTCTGTTTTAAGTGAATGAAGTCCCTACATTCGTGGGGGGTGATGTTTCAGTTTCATCGAGGCTTGAAAGCAGGGAGACCCATTGGCTCCTTTTTTTGTTTCACTTTTTATTTGAGTCTCTTTCACTTTCATTCAACCGTGGCCTGTTGAAGCGGGTATTTATTCACAGTATACGGATTGATATGCTTTCTCACGAATCTCTCAATCTTTATTATGCTGATGACGCTATTTTTATTGCGAATGGTCTAAAGAAAATTTAAAGGTATTTTGAATATTCACAATTGCTATTTCCTTACTTTCAGGAATTGTCCGATAACCTCAAAAAAAGTCATATTCCGGCTTGGGGATTCGTGTGTCGAATGTTTCTGAAGCTGCTGTGAGTCCATGGATGTTCTGTGATGAAACTCCGTTTAAATTACTTTGGGAATTAGGTAGGATGGAATATGTCATTGGGTTAAATCTTGGGATGAGACTGTTGTTCACAAGCTCACGAAAAGACTTTCCAAATGGAAGCTATAACACCCAGTTATAGTTGGCCCCACCGCCTCACTCTCCATAAATCGTTCTTGGCTCCACTCCGATTTACACATGTCTAATATTTAAGGTCCCGAAGACAATCTTAACAAGATGGAAAACTTTGTAGGAATGTTTTTCAATGGTATTCAAGAAGAGATCGAAATATATACGTGGGTTAAGTGCATACTGTTCTCACAGCTAAGAAATTCGGAGGCTTAGGTTTCAAGTTTTTTGCCCATAATGAGGACTTCATGCGAAGTGGGTTTTTGGCGCTTCCTTTCACAAGATAACTCTTTATGGTGTCAGCTTATTTTCTGCCATTCACGGATCAAATATTATAGATCTTTCTACTGCGTATCCTTCAACATGAAATTCTATAATCAAAGCGTTTATTTACCATCAAGGTTCAAGGCGTTTGATGTTTTCTCCATTGCAAGATTAGGATTGGTAATGGTTTACACACCTCGTATTGGAAGGATCTTTGGATCGGTGATTGACTTTTATCAGGTTTTTTTCCTTGTCTGTTTGCTTTAAGATACAGAGAAAGATAATATCGGTAGCCAGTAAACTCCAAGTCTCCTCTTGTTTTTCTCTTTTCGCCGTAATGTATATAGGAGGTATTGAAGACAACAGCTTAGCATCTTTAGCTTTTACTCATACAGTTATTTTGTCCAACTCGAATGATAAATGGGTTAGAGATTTATAATGGAGACGGGGTCTTTCGTGTTAAAGAGTGAGGAATTTGTTTAGATGATTCTTTCTTCCTAGGCGGATATTCCTACGCGGTGGGTTAAAAATAATCCGATTAAATTTAATATTTTATTTAACGTTGCCTTGATCGTTTGCCTACACGAGCGAAATCTCGTCCAAAGGAATGTCGAACAGAATCGCAGTCCGTGACCCTTGTTTGATGCTATCTTAAGATACTTCTCACTTATTCTTCAATTATTTCTTTGGCAAGAGATGTGACGAGAAATATTATGTCCTGGTGTGGAATTGGGGTGCATCTTTTTCTTCGTATGCTGAATGGCTCGTATTGTTTCAATTACGGGTTCGTCTTGCTTCTAATTTGAAGGTTATTTTGGAAGGCGTTTTTTATGTTACGTGGTGGAGTTTGTGGAATTTCCGAAACCAATTACTTTTCGCGAGTAAAAAGCCTCGTAAAGAGTCCATTTTCGATGATATTGTTTTACGATCTTTTTGTTGGTGTAAAGCTAGAGGTAGTTCTAAGTTAAGATGGGATAGTTGGATTCAACACCCATATTTAATTTCTTTGTAATTGTCTAGCTTCTTGCTAGTGTTTCTAATAAAGTTGTCGTTCAAAAAAAAACAAAATAAACAAAAACACTTTCCCAACTTTACTACTACTTTTGCTACTTAATAACACTTCACACAAACACACTTCAACATTAAACCCTGAAACTGAAAAGTACTAAAAATGTTCGACGAAACAACCATCTCCGCCATAGAACCACCGTCCCAAGACACCCCACTTCTATTACCACTATTCTTAACCTCAAAAGAAACAGATCCAACACCAACTACCTCAACTGAAAACCAAACCAAACAACCCCCTCAATCCTTAGTCTCATTCAAAGAAGAATCCAACAAGATCAAATATCTTTTACATCAAACATGTCTCAATGAGCTTAAATCCTTAGTTTCACAAGCCATTAACACAAACTACAATATCATTGCTACTTACAGAGTATCATCTTTGGAAGAATCAGAAATTCTAAGGTTTTTAAGGGGAAGGTACATAACAGTACACGTAACCTAAGTGATATTCAACTGAAGAATAGAGCGGAACTTGGGCAATTTTAAGGGGGTGTTTGTTTTGGCTTATATGCGGGTTTTATGAGCTTATTTGATTTCGGCTTATATTTCATAAGCCTCATCTTTCCGGGTTACTTTTATGGTAAACTTATATAAGCCCACAAGTCTCAAAATAAGCCAGAAAATTAAAGCTAATGAAATATAGGCCGAAATCACATAAGTTCATAAGCCCACATTTAAGCCGAAAAAACAAACACCCCTAAGTGATGCATCAAAATGTAAAAAAATGAAAAAAAAATAGCCATAGGTAAATTGATCAATTTTATAAATTAATGTATGATAAAAAAGAATCCATATAATTCAGTACATCCCCAAACCACCAAAGTGAAATGAAAAACCAAGTTATCCTTACTACTACCTATCTCGAGTCATCTACTTAGTCATCTTTACAAGAAGATTCACAATGTAACCATTCCTCACAATCTAATAGTCACTTACCACCACCACAACCCATGGAGGTTGAACATCTTTCATAATGCACAAACCTATGCCTATCTTGATTCCTCTCTATGGATCAACGGGTCATCCTCATATCCCGACACTCATAAGCATTTGTGCCTGTGTTGTCAAAAGTCAAGTGAATTTCATAATGAAATGCGTCTCATCCTGATATCTCGACACTCATAAGCATTTGCGCCTATGTTGTCAAAAGTCAAGTGAATTTCGTAACGAAGTGCATCTCATCCTCAAACTCACACTCATAAGCATTTGTTCCTATGTTGTCAAAAGTCAAGTGAATTTTGTAATGAAATACGTCTCATCCTTAAACTCAAATCCTTACACCCATAGTATATCACTACGCAACAAAGCCCTTCACATCTAAATAATTGAAATTATCTCCTCAAGAACATCCCACGCCCGTTCTCTAATCATCCAATCACTTCCACTTTCTAGCAAGTGAAGAACGTAAAGAAGATATTTAATCTTCAAGTATTGTTGTGTCATCACAATGTCGTGTCTTTCATTTTTTTTCTCACCATGAAAGAACTACTACCTCATTTCACATTTTTACCTTTGTTCGTCAACATTAACAACCAACAAAACACCCAACAAACCTATAGCCAACACATTCCCTCTCAATTCACGCTTATCCTTCTTGATTTATGTTTCCTCAACAAATCATCATTATCATCAACGTTTAGTTTGACCTAAAGTCATAAGATAAAGTTTATCTTTAAACACCCTAAACATAAAAAGCATACATAATGCTTAACAAAGAAACCTTGAGGATTTAGGAATCTCTCAATACAACCCTTAGTCTATTCAAATCCATATCATCATATTGGTTAAATGACCATACCATAAAGAACATGTCAATAAAAATACGTAAATACTCCTTATCCAAATGACATCTTGGAAGATGTCATTCTTATAATAATAGTGTGTCAATTGATAAACGAATTTTGTTCTCGTTTATTAAAGTCGGTATTATACCAAAGGGTGTTGGTCAAATCTTAGTCCTTAAGCATGTGTCGGTCGAACCTTATCATTGGTTCCTAAACATTCTCATGTCTTAAGTATACGTCGTGTGTCTAGATTTTAATATTTCTTTTTAAAATGTCATAGTTTAGAGTGCATATATCTAAGACATGCATGTCTTGCTCCCCGTTAGCGTATTGCTATATATATAGCTATCATTGTTATTATATATATGTGCACTTTTCTACTAATTTTTTCTTTTGTAGCACATTTTCATAGCTTGATTCCTTGGTTCCTCAAACAAGGGGAGCATACACTAAGGGGGAGTTGCAACCGTTATGACTGTAACATTTCCGTATTTTCAGGTCATTTTATGACGCCATTTATCTCGTCATTATTTCACCATTTATTTTATTTTAGTTTCGTACGCGTTTACTTTTAATTCTTATTATATAATTAAGTCGCGTAAGCTAAAAAAATTTATCACCCTATTCAAAATTATGTCTTTCTCTCTCTTAGAAACCCTAGCCACCATCTCTATTCTTCATTATCAATCTCCTTTTATCCTTAGTGGCTCAAGGTGTCATAGTAGATATCTGAGAGAATGAAAACAAGTGTTGATAGGACAAACTCACTAACTAGGGATGATGCCAGGTCCCTTTTTGGATTCAAGGTTTGAATGTAGTATAAGTCCTCCCCTAAGAGTCCACCTTTTTTGCTTCGGACATAAAGGGGGAGAAGAAGTGTAAACAAGTAACTTATACATTATTACACTAATGATTTTATAGTTTATATATTTTGTCATCATCAAAAAAGGGAGAGGATTGTTGGTAGAAAAATTACTATATTTTAATCTAAATTACACCAATTTGTCCTTTCAAGTTTTGGAGATAACAAACATGTAACGTTATAACACATAACGTAAAGTGCTTAAGTTACTTGTAATCACAAATCACAATCATTCATACGACAAAATATCTCGACGTCTCAACTTCTGCTTCAATGGAAGTTTTGCACACGACGAAAATCACATTAAGAGTAGAATAAAATAAATGGCTTAATTTATTTTAGACAAAGGAAATTTATTTTTCTTAAAGCACAATTTTATAAAAATTGTAACAAACAAATTTAAAAAGAAATATTTTATTCAAAACTATATTTTATATTAAATTTTTCTACCATATAAAACGCTAAAAATGTTCTAGAAAACAACCTCCGTTTAAAAACAGACAAAATTAGGAGTGCCACTATGGCGGCACCCATTAGTGATTTTTAAGAGGGTCGTCATAGGAGCTAAGGTGTCCCGCAATATGAAAATTAGGGGCCGTAGTCCAAGTCCAAAACGCTCACAAAATCTTTGCCTATATTTACTCTCCAGACTAGTTCCCTACTCGGATTTTCTCCTCTATTTTGCACTTATTCTTTTTCTGTCAAAAATCAGTTTATACAACACCTATAATCCTTAAAAATTTAATCCTTAAGCATATGTTTCCAAGTGATTCAAGCTTATTCAACCAAGTCAAGAAAAACTCTTTTAACAGTCAAGATAACGAAGTTATGTATTTAGTTAGGTGCATTCAGTAACATGTTCTTACATTCACAATGTATGAGATCGAGTCTATGTATTCCAAACTTAATTAAAGTTAGATCATGGTGATCAAGGTGTGTATAGTTTGTTAGATATATACCGTTGGTGATCCAATAGGAAGGTTAGTTAGATCATGGTGAACATAGAATGTTTAGTTTAGATCAATGGTGATCGTAAAAGAGTTTAGATAGATCCGGGTTGACCGTCGTTAGGCGTTCAAGGGTGAAAGTGAAGTGAGTTTTTGTGAAGTGAAGTTGTGAAGTGAAGTGAAGTTGTGAAGTGTGGTGAAGTAGTGTGGTTAGTATTTTTGAGTCCTCAAAATACCAAAGTTGTTATATATTGGTTCTATCTAGGATTAGAACTCGACATTTGACTTAGTGGTCGAAAAATCAGTTGTAAGCTTTAGTTGTGTATGGTTTTCCCCCCTCGCCTAAAAAAGCGAGCTATTGACTAGTGAAGTAACACCTCGAATTTGGGAACTCCGGGGAGTTAGTAGGGCGAAGAGGTATTTCATGACCGAAACCATATAATATCATCGCCGTCTGGTTTGCACTTTCTTTTACTTTTTTTTTCTCGCTTTTAACATCTTATTTACCTTATCTGACTTACATTTATATTTCAATTAGAACTATAGTGTGTGTTGATTTGTTCTCTTATATGTTTGGATGATGATTGTGCATTGATAGAAGTTTACATTAGATTGTGTTTATATATTGCAGATGACATTTTCTATGGATATATGATGTAATATTCACACATATAATGCATCTAACTTGATGGATAATTTGATACGAAATATTTCAAGTTTTTAAATGGAAACGTATTCACCCCCCTTTACGATTTCCACAACACTCTAACAAGCAGTGTACCCGGTCAGATGGAGTTTCGTGGTAAGTAGGGTGTCGATCACTAAGAGCGAGAGCGTTAATTCATAATTCTATTAGTATTTTAGTTATCTAAGTTAAACCTAAAACTAATTCAAAAAGGGGGTTTCAGCCTGAGAGACTGACACGGTTTTGTGTATCTAACCTAAGGTTTTCATGACAAGTAAAACAATAAACACACACAAGAAGACAAACAAACGATAGAGAAACGGTCGAGAACTAATGTAAGGAAAACGATCAACCATGGAATAATCTGATATAAACGCAGATTTGTTTATTAGTGCAATGATAGTCCTTAGTCTCGAAAGGGCAAATCATTATCCTAAGACTAGGCGTGACCTTTCCATCCTAAGACCTAGACACGCTAATCCTGTCACAATTAGACGCATCTGCATAAAGCAAGCATTTGTTGATTATAATCTATCTTAGGAGATTAATAATGGTGCTCTTACTAAACCCTAGCTCATTGAGACTTTATGTAACAACCGACAAATTTTAGAATTTTAAATGACTACGTTACCCTTTTAACTATTCGGGTCTGACTTGACTTTTTGACTTTTGATATTTTATTGTCACATAAAAACGATTATCGTGTAACAGGTAATTTTCGGAACATATTTAAATATAAAATCATATTTAATTATTACATATCACTCATGTTCAAAGTTATTTTTAACTTATTTCGACCTTTGAAAAAACCGAAAAAAGATATAAAATTAATTCTAAGTTGACTTATCAAAAACGACCCGCTAAACCACGTTTTCACAACTCGGACTCTAAAGCAATTTGATGTAAAACGACATTTCGGACAACTTTTTAGTTTTGCCCGAGACCCAAAAACAAACAGAAAGTGACTGAAATACCCTCGCAAAAAAAATTTGAACAACGCACACAACGCGTATTGACACAAAAATAATTAAATGTTAAGATGTAAATTATCATTTTTTATTATTATTAAATAAAAATATTTAATAAATTATTTAACATTTTATTTCAAAAACGCTTATTAAAAATGCGAAGATTGAAGTTAAAGTTATTTTACGAATAAAGTTTATCCGTGATACACAAATAAATAATAAACATTTTAATAAATGTTATAAAACATTTATGCAATAATGGTCGAGTAAATACTCATTTTTCATGGAAAAATGAATTGGAAAACAATGGCGCAAGTTTCGTGTCTTGAATCAATCGTTAACTATCTTAAACGAGTCCCGAACCGTTATTTAACAAAAGTTACGTTTTTAGTCCCTATGGTAATATTTACACCATTTCCCCTCAAGTATCATACACTCTACACATTTATTCCATAGTTTCTAATAGTAATATAGAAAATAGAAAAAAGTGGATGTTTCATCATTTTTGGACAAACCCCTACACAACACCATAAATCATTTTCCGGCGCCGTCATCACTCTCCGGCGAGATTTTTCCGGCCATCTCAGCCGGTTCACACCACCACGACATCCCCACCCTCGTCTTTGTCTCCACCATCTCCATCACCTCCACCCCGTCTCAGCCGCTGCCATCACCACCTCCACATCACCACCACACCGACCAAAAAACGCCACCCCCATCTCCATCATCGCACCACCATCAACATCGCCACCCACACCACCGCAAGGGTGCGTTGGGTTTGACAGAAACGACCCACATAGGGTTGCGTTCGTTTTGAAACACCTCACAAAGGTGTGTGGCTTGGCAGTAGCGAAACCACCACAAGGTTGTTAGGTTTAGTATCTTAACGCGCACCACAAGGTGCGTTTTGGTTTTTTGTAACACCAAGGTGCGATTGCGTTCGGTTTGGTTTTAAAAATCATAAAAAATAAAAAAAAAAAATCACCACAACAAAGGGTGCGTTTGTTCGTTCACAGCACCGAGAGGGTGCGTTTGGATCTGGGTTCAGCCCAAATGGGTGCGTTGGGTTTCATAGTGACAGCCGTAGGGTGCGTTTGTTTGTTTTATTCAATGCCAAGGGGTGTTTGGTTGTGAGGTTAACAGCGAATAACGTGCGTTTGGTTTAGTAAGAACGCAACAGTGTACGTTTAGTTTGACATAAACATGATTAGGGTTGTTTTGCTGTTTAAAAAACAGATTCGGTGTGCGTTGGCTATTGATAAAACATTTGCGGTGCGTTTAGTGTAGTAGAAATACACCAAGGGGTGCTTATTGGTTTGGCAGAAACCCGCACAAAATGGTGCTTTTGGTTTAAAACAAATCGACTAATAAATATAACAAAAGGTTTTATAAATATTAAAACCGGATCTAAAATGGTTGGGAAATGGTTAAATAAATGTAATATTTATTATTTTGTTTATTTAGATATAAATATATATATATATAATAAATATATATATACATATATATATATAATATATATATATATTAAACACGCGAGTAATTACAGCACGGATTGATTGAAAAATGATTAAGTTATATAGTTTTAAGATTGTTTAATTTATAATTATACAATAACCTGACAAACGAACAAAAACTATACTTTTACAATGAGACAGCTATTTTAGCCACAACCCGTCAAGAGAACGAAATACTAAATTAGAAAAATATATTTTTATCATTCCCTCTAGAAGATAAAGTCAAACATTATAAGCTTTACAAACATCGTTTAACATAATTTGTAACCTTAAAACATTACGTTTAAGCATTTATGCAAGAACTATTTTTTTAATAAGTCGGTGATTTCCGAAAAACGTTTCCAAATTGTTTTGGTTTTAATTATTTACTCACACTTCTTATATAATACTTGCAAAGTATTATATACTTCATATTAATATTTGGATTGTTTGTCTTTATTATATAATTCACGGTATGAGTTATATAATTGTTATTTTTTTATATGTAATATATACGGAATATATTACACACCTTGCGTTTACTTTTTGATTTATTTATTTAACCAACCACCAAAATATTACAACTTGGAAATCTAAATCTTTATCAACGTGTCGCGTTGCTGTAACCATTCATCGGGAAACTCAAGTACATTATCCTAGGCTAGTGGTCGATATTCTTTAGATAAAACCGCAAACCACTCTTGTTCGAGCTTACCGATAGTGCACGCTAAAATATGTGCATTTCCCAATTGTTCCACATCATCGTAGGTGAATTTTAAGTAGCCCCATTTTTACCTTGTTTTACATATATTTTTGGGGTGAGAACATGCTTGTTTACAAATGTATTTACATGGTTGATTATAAAATTGGTTTACATTTTAAATATATATCTCGCGATGGAGAAACAATTACTGGATTAAATTTTGTGCGTGAACACGTCGTAATAACTTGGTATAACACTCATATGCATATCTCACGGTGATATTAACAACATTGGTTTTGTACTTATGGAATCACAACTATACTTTACCCCCGAATGATAGGATTAGCTTAGTAGCATGGAACTGTAAATCACTTGGAGGGGTGAGGGCGAATGTTATGAAATAGAACTATTAGGGATTGACAATCCCCCCGATCGGGTGTGATTAGCTATCACTGGGCAAGAAACGAACGTTAAAACAAGTCTGAACACATTGGTTGGAGCTATAGGGCCGAACGTACACACACAACATGAACTCGTTACTTGTGCATTGAATAAAGTGGCATACTTACAAGTCCTAGTCGCATTTTCATGAACTTAGAGAAATTGTTAATCAGATGTTTTATAATACACACAAAAATATTACTTGTCTTGAATAAAGAGCAATACATACTTGAAAACAATTTGTGGTGATATATATATATATATACATATAAATATAAAAAATATATATATATATAATATATATATAACATAACATGCTTAGAACAATTTGCGGATCAAAACGTTCATATGACATTTATGTGACTATTTGGGGATTGAAATGGTCATGCATACTTTACAACTATTATGATTTCCTAAAAATCATACATACATTTGGAATGGACATTTAAAGATTTAAATGATCATACACACATTAAACAGAACCTGGACAACAATTTATACATAAAACATATATATGAACTCACCAATATATGTTGACACATTTTAAGCATGTATTTCTTATGTAAATTAGATGCTGCGGCCTACTTGAATTGCACCTTGAGTCTAAATTTGACAAGATTTCATTCAATAAGGATTTCTACTTACATACAAATGATCAAATCTCGTTGGTATGTTTTCAAGCATTTCAATGTGGTGCAATTAATGAAGACAAATGTTATATCAATTTCAAGGAAATCAACGAGATTACTTTTCAAACGACACATTTAAAGGTCGTTCTCTTGTATCTAGCGCTGTGTATTATGAAGTAACGCCCCCGGACACATTTCCGCTGCGACACATTTTTAGGGGTGTTACACTTTACCCACTTACTACTTAACGGCTCTTTATATACTAGTTGTCCATTTCCGATCCATACCAATTGGAATAAGAATGTACTCGTTGATACCAAGGTCACCTTATGGCTCAACTAATCTCACTAAACTAAAGGCAAGGATATGTCAATATTTGTGGATCCTATGATTTCTAGAATATAAAAATTGCAAATATGGAGAGCTATCTCGGACTCTTAGCCTACGCCTAAACAACACCGAAGTTGCAGCGCATTAAATATGTAAGACTAGACCCAGTTGAATGATAGGTCGCATACTTAAGCACGTAAACAAGTATCATGTGATAAACATAATCAATAAATCAACGATAAATTAAGCAATCAAGATAAACAAACCAAACATTAAGATCTTCATAAACATGGCTGATACCTAAAGGTAACAACCGATGTCATTGTAAAGAAATACACACGGTTTGATATATTAACGATTTTAAATTTTAAAAAACCATAATCGATACTGTGCGTATGTCGTTGGTATACGCAAGATTTACAAGAGTTTTCCTATGATCTTGAGGCTCTTTTTTGACCTTCTATGCTCTTCTGATCATCTCTTGGTTGACTTGGTGGTTTAGGGATTCACTTGCATACCTAAAACTGAGTTTTGGGTCGTCTATATATAGGGTCTGATAGTCGGTTTGATACGCTGTATCGGGCGATGTGGGATACGACGTATTGGGCTTTCTCGGAGTAAGGACCATGTTTGATATCTTCCAGAATCTTCGTGTATAATAATCCTTAGATACGGCGTATAGATGGGGGCAGTCCTTAAGATACGTCATAATAGCCTTTATGTCTCCGTGGTGTATCTTGTGAAGTGTATGAAACGGAAACGCCGAATCTTCTGTAATTGGATACGACTATGGATACGGGCGTATTTGGGTAAATCCAAGTTTGTTCTTCTTCATTGACCAAAGTATTATATACGGCGTATCGTTGATGTGGATACGACGTATTCTTCAAAGTCAGGCAATGGTCTTTTTTGATTCGTCAAAGTCTTGGATACGTCGTATAGGTCTAGAATAATACGACGGTTGTTTGTCAGAATCATAGACATTTCTTCTTCAAACTCTGCGTTTATGCTCGAATATGCGTGCCCTTTTAGCATAACTTCACCAAGTACTCCATGATTAGTGCAATTCTCAAATACAAACGATTAAGTAACAATTCTTTGCAATAACTATACAAAATGGGTTAATAACATAGGATAAATGATGCAAAAAATAGAGACGTTATTTGATGTCATCAAAAAATATCCGCCCCACATGAATCCTACTTGTCCTCAAGTAGCCTTTTAGAAGTTTTGTAAAAATGTATCCCTAAGTGATATTTTTACGTTAAAGCACATTATTTGATCTATTACAAGTAACCCAACCAAACACCTTAGAAATAGGAAGAAAAAAACAACTCAAATCACTCAACGAATCTAATGTGGTAAACATGTAACAAATTCGCGTTCAAATGCTCGGATATAAGTTTGTGATGAGTGATCTATCATAAGCTTGGCAAGGATACACATCTCCACCACTAAAGCCAAAGAGTAACAAGTTTATAAAGGTAAATAATTGGTTTTTGTATGGAAAGGCTTACTGAGTGAATAATCTACAATCTTTCACCAAAGTACCACACCAATCAAGGCAGCTAAGCACACATATACATGTCGCAAGGAATAGACATGTGTGTTCTATCACATCCTCATTCGAATTTAACCAACAATTAGGATGAAGAATGATATTAGGGTATGAACCTACCAAACATTCCTCCAAAGGTCGTAAAACCAACGAGGCACTAAGACCTTCATACATGGCCGTAACGACGGAATAGACATGCACTCTCAAACCAGTCTTTCATGTCCGCTTTAAAACCAACGGCTAATCATTAGGTGATAGGAAGTAGAATTGTTTTTTAAATAAAAAAGTACGAAACAAATAGATTAAGGCTAAGAAACCAGTTGCTAGACACTTTTATTTTCCCTGACCGGTTCACCATGACAAAGAACACGACAATTTACAACGTCTTTGATTATAGGATCAAAACAACAACCTAAGTTGGCATTACCCCGTAATAGATCAACTTCCCCAATCATCACCAAAACTTAACATACTCTACAAGTAAGAGGCGATAACTACCACTTTTTGTACAATACTCTAAACATCGTTGATTTTTTAGAGACGTATTAACGAATAATCAATCCTTCGTAATTCCTTTCGGTAATGGCTCTTTGCTAAACGATTAACTACAACAAATCATATCCTCTTTCTTTTTGTATTATGCTCATTTTTTTTTTGATATTTTTTTTCTTATATTTGCTAAACAATTTTCAAATCACGGGTAGTTTTAACCATCAACTTCACGAATCAAAAATAATTTCTTCGATAGTTCCTATTCTACTTCTGATTCACTCAATAATTGTGACGGGAGTATAATCACATAGATTTGACTTTACTAATATACATTCACATTTGGCAATGTGCAAATTTCCAACCGCACCAAAGATATAAAGTGATCCACAAGACTCGGGAAATACAAACTTTACACTTTAATCAACTAGCAACTGTAAATTAAAACTTATCTTAACAGGGTAGTGATTAGGTAAGGTGTAACGAAACAAATAAGTGGTGTAATATCCTAAAGTTGGCTCTACTAGTGATCTAAACAAAGGATCATCACTGCTAAAGAAGATAGTGGGAAAAGGGTTTAAAATAAAAAAAAAAAAAAACGGGGAGGTTAACCTAAACAACGGTGTAAGTTAGTTAAAAAGCAACATGTAAAGGCGATTAGGGTGGTAATCCTAAAATTTACCACATAAACAAGTACTTCCATCTAAAACTATAGTACTCAGCATTGGTGTCTCGAGTTGATATACAAGCCAAGTTTTAAAGTCTACAACATCACCCGGCAACACTCATCATTTTTGAGGAATTTTTGGTACACATATGGAAACGGAAGTTAAAATCTCACATTATCTAATCAAGTTTATTTTTGCGTGGTTATTTAACAAGTAATTTCATAAAAAGTGTAATGCTTGAAAAAGTTTAAATTTGAGCATAATTTAAGCATTTTAATGTGAAAATTAGGACAAAAAAGCATTCTAAATCCATCCCCCCACTTTAAATAAACAACGTCCTCGTTGAATATAAAAAAACATTAAAGTACGGGAATAAAAAAGAATAGAAATGAGAAACACTCCTGATATTTTCAAGGTAAGATTCTCCATGTTGCGTTTAATGAGCAGCTTTCGGTTGAAGCAACCGCCATGAAGTTTTTCAAGACTCCAAACACTTTAAGATCTCTAGGTTTTAAATACATACACCAATATAGTCAAGATTTTCTTTCACGGGTCCTGTGTAAATTCTCATAAAACACAAATGCAATATATCTCGTGTATTCGATTGGATAGACACGAAAATAAATACCTAAAATTTTACGAGGAAGCAATACTTAAGGTCTTATCCATTCCCTAGGAAACGCTGTATTTATACCTGTATACGAATACACAGAATTCATTTAACAAATACACCATATAGACTGTCTGAAAATAAAGATGGAAAACGTCCATATAGTTCGATAACTCCGTATCCATGGTTGTATACTCCGAATCCAACTATCTGGGGGAGACAAAGACTCAATATAAAATGAGTAAATTACATTCCGGGTTTGTCTCCCGGAAGCACTTTGTTATAGAAAAGTCTTAAGTTAACTAGCCCCAATTTAATCCCATCCTTATACAACAATTTGGGGTCGAACGAGAAGCCAAATGGCGACATACAAATTCTTGATTAGGAAAATTAATGACATCCCTAGTTTAAGATGATTCCCAAGTCAGATATTAAAATTTTTAGTCCCTTGAAAAAAGGTTACAGGTTTGAAAATTTTCTATTAGATTGTATCATGACTTGTTTCCAAACGAGCTATATTTGACCCATGTGCCACATGAACGAATACATCGTTATTTATTACATCAGGTAATGGTTTGACAGATAAATCCCCCGAAGAGTTTTCAATACGATTTTATCATCATCATTATCCTTATCCGATTTTAAATCACCGGGATAAACTACGTTTTGAAATTGAAATAGACCATTAAAGTTTAAAACGTTTTGTTCCTTTTCATCACATTCGGTCAATGACGTTTCATCTTTCAAATTAAATTCATCGATGTGTTTAGGACTTAAAGTGGGTTCAGTTAAGAAATTTAATTTAGACGTTTGAGCATCATTGTAAACCATAGGCTGGAAATTATTATCCCTCAAAATCTTTAAAGTTAGTCTAAATTAATCAAAATAACTACAAATAATATGACCTTAAGCTCGAGTGAAGGAAGCAAGAGTCAATATGACTTATATCATTAACATTTTCCAATCGCATATTTTCAATTTTCAAAGTATTGACAGAAATTATTTTATAAGAAAATGAATTTTGTCATAAATTACCGTGCAATCTTCATCGTCGAATTCGTCAAACGATGTTCTAAAGTCAATTTCATCGTTAAGAGAACTTACCGTAGGCTCACACGAAAGTGTTGTTTCAGATGTTAACATGTCGTTAAAGACTATAGCTGGGAATTCAGTTTCAACATATCCGAGGTCGTGAACTTCTTCATTATCCCAGATCTTACCATACGTAGCAGTTTCCCAGTTATACACCTTACCATGCCTACGAGCTTTTTCTTCTTCAAGCCTGATATACTCCTCCATAGTAATGTTAGGGTCGTCCATTTTAACCTGTAATAAATTCGTTAGGAAAGAAAAATTGTCAAATAGCTTAATACGCCATATTGATGATAGAGTAGAATACGCTTTATTGGTTTGAAAAAATTTATACGCCGTATTGGTTTGAAAAAAATTCACAGCGTACTTTGAATAATGCAGAAAACACACAAACACACAATATGCAAAAATATACAATGCATAAATTTAAACACACAAAACAAACACACAAATATGCAAATTAATCTAAACTAAGCTAAACTAAACTAAAACACTAATAAAAATAAGAATTAAACAACTTCACTCCCCGGCAACGGCGCCAAAAACTTGATGTGTCGTTGTGTAGGTGTTATTTATGTATCAAGTTTTACTATTTATTTTATGTCGACTATACCTAAAAACAACACTTTAACGGGCAGTGTACCCAGTCGGATGAAGTTTTATGGTAAGTAGAGTGTCGATCACTGAGAGCGAGAGTGTTAATTCCTAATTCTATCAGTATTTTAGTTATCTAAGTTAAACCTAAAACTAATGCAAAAAGAGAGGTTCAGCCTGAGAGACTGGCACGGTTTTGTGTATCTAACCTAAGGTTTTGATGACAAGTAAAGCAATAAACACACACAAGAAGACAAACAAACGATAGAGGAACGGTCAAGAACTAATGTAAGGAAAACGTATCAACCATGAATAATCCGATAAAACGCAGGTTTGATTATTTAGTGCAATGATTGTCTTATCTCGAAGGGCATATCATTCCTAGACTTAGGCGGTACTTCATCCTAAGACCTAGACACGCTAATCCTGTCACAATTAGACGCATCCGCATAAAGCAAACATTTGTTGATTATAATCTATCTTAGAGATTAATATTGGTGCTCTCACTAAACCCTAGCTCATGGAGACTTTACCCACTTACTGCTTAACGGCTCTTTATATACTAGTAGTCCACTGTCCGAGTCCTTACCAATGGAATAAGAACGTACTCGTTGATACCAAGGTCACCTTATGGCTCAACTAAGCTCACTAAACTAAAGGCAAAGATAGGTCAATATTTGTGATCCTATGATTCTAGATATATAAATTACAATATGGAGAGCTATCCCGGACTCTTAGCCTACGCCCAAACAACACCGAAGTTGCAGCGCATTAAATATGTATGACTAGACCCAGTTGAATGATAGGTCGCATACTTAAGCACGTAAACGAATATAAATTGATAAACATAAACAACAATCAACGATAAATTAAGCAATCGAGATAAACAAACCAAACATTAGATCTTCATAAACATGGCTGATACCTAAAGGTATCAGCCCATAATCATTGTAAAAATACACACGGTTTGATATATGAACGATTAAAATAAAGAAACCTTAATCGAACGCGTATTCGGTTGCACGAAGATTACAAGAGTTTTCCTATGATCTTGAGGCTCTTTTCTGACCTTCTATGCTCTTCTGATCGTCTCTCGGTCGACTTGGTGGTTTAGGGATTCACTTGCATGCCTAAAACTGAGTTTTGGATCGTCTATTTATATAGTCTGGTAGTCTGTTCGATACGTCGTATCAGGTGATGTGGATACGGTGTATTAGGCTTTCTTAGAGTAAGGACCACGTTTGATATCTTCCAAAATCTTTGTGTATAATAATCCTTAGATACGGTGTATAGATGCTTCTGGGTATGGCGTATTAGTCTTTATGTCTTCATGGTTTCTTGTGAAGTATAGGCACGGATACGTCGTATCTTCTTGTTGGATATGGCGTATTGAGGTAAAATCAGTTGATTCTTCTTCGTTGACCAAAGTATTATATACGGCATATTGTTGATGTGGATACGGCGTATTCTTTAAAGTCGGGCAATGGTCTTTTAATTCGTCAAAATCTTGGATACGTCGTATAGGTCTAGAATAATACGGCGTATTTGCTGTCAGATCAGTAGACTTTCTCGAATTCTTCATTTATGCTCCAAAATACGTGCCTTTTAGCTAATCTTTTCCATGTACTCCATAATTACTACAATTCTCAAATACAAACGATTAAGTAACAATTCTTTGAAATAATTATACAAAATGGGTAATATACATGGGATAAATGATGCTATAAAATAGACGTTATTTGATGTCATCAAGTTTCATCACTGACAGGTATAAGTGGTGGATGTCAAATGAGAAGATTCGCCACACCGCTTCACATGGCGCTAAGTAGCGGCAGTTTAGGTAGTTCTTAACTTCATCAACCACCGTGACCTTTTGCTCTGTCATACACTGGCCTTGCTGGACATTTTCCTGT
>BQNB010103671.1:0-23986 GCA_026074375.1 Tanacetum coccineum | reverse complement strand
ATTAGGTTTTGCAGGTTTATAACAGAAGAATACATATATTAAATGTTATGCAAGTTTTATTTTCAAAAATAATTAAAAACTTTAAGTTTTCTGGACCTGGGCATTTGACGCCGTCAGGGTTTTCATGACCCCATCACAGGTATCGCAGTGACGGCGTCACGTGTTAATCGTGACGCCGTCTCCACAGTCTGTGAAAACAAAAATTTTGTTTTTGATGAAAAATTTCCTGCACTTGATTCCATAGGTTAATTCCTGTACAAATAGCTGCATAAAACCTGAGATTTAACAATTTAATCATATGACTCGAAACTGACGCAAATTAATCTAGACAATTCATTTAACATGTTTGAATTTGGCTCAAAAGCCGGATAAATTTTCCCCTACACATATTATTTGTAAAATACCTTTGATTGAAATTAAGACGAGGTTAAAGACAAACAAAGCATGATTACAAGATAGTTCAAACATAATAAAACAAATGGTAAAGAATTAAAACACACATGACACTCCTAATTTGCGGGAAAAGTAAATTGGGTTGCCTCCCAAGAAGCGCTTTTCTTTATTAACGAGTCTTGTAGCTAGACTCGAAGTCACACGTCAAGTGTCGTAGAAGTGGTCCAAGTCGATGATCTCTCTTGGACTTTCTCTTTCGGAGAGCTTCCTAGTAGTGGGGATTGATTGAAGGGTTTTGGTAAATTCCTCTCCATCGGGGTCAATCAGTCTAATCTTGGCATGCCATGCTCCATCTCCATTTTTGGGTGGTTTATCCCAGTTAATTGGTTTTTTAATTAGGTCCTCTGATTCCCACATGTTACACTTAAGGTTAATAGGTATGGCTCCTAGAAATTCTACCATTCTCCTAAACACTAAGGTATCCTTAAAAGGATTAAGCTCGGCATCTCTAGAAATTTCCCATTCTCTGGGCAAATGGCAGTCTAAGAAGTCTTTCCTAGCATAATAAGGGGTTTGTGCGCCTACTCCGTCCGAGCTAGGTCATGGTTTGTAGGATTCCCTTTTCCCAATTGGTCCAATAAGGTCTTCCATCCTCGCACTAAGTCTCCTTTACACCAAATACTGACCTAGTGATTCCTTCTCCTACCGCCATTTCAGCCATCCTACAATCTATAACTGCGTTAGCGGTAGCTAGGAATCCTCTTCCTACCAGCAAAGGAGTTTCGGGGTCCTTCTTCATATCAATTACGTAGAAGTCATTTAATAGTTTTAGTTTTCCTATGTGGACTTCTACGTCTTTCACAATCCCAATGGGGTAGGATTTGGTTCCGTCAGCCAATCCAAAGATATGGTCAGTCTCCTCTAATAGTCCGATGTTAAGCTTTTTGAAGAGGTAAAGTAGGATTATGTTTACGCACGATCCTAGATTAGCCAAGGTGTCAAAAGGTTTTGAGTCCCCTAATCTACAAGGTAGCGTGAATAGTCTGGGGTCTTCCATTTCTGTGGGTACTTCTCTTTGGACAAATGTTGATCCGTTTTTGCCTAGTTCTAAACTCCCTACGTATTTATCTAAGATGACGTTATAGATTAGAGCGTGAGCTAGGACTTCAAGAACCAGTAGGTTAAGATGCAACTCCTGGAATTCATCTTCAAGAGTTGGTTCGGGTTCCTCCGTTTTGTTGTGGTTGATTCAACACGTTGCTGTAGTTTAGTTTGAGAAATGGTTCTGCTCTTCGAAAAATGTCTTTGTATAGCATTGATTGAGGTGGACGAGTAAGAAGAGCATTGCGGGTCCATTGTTGGGTAAGAACAAGCATACGAAACTGGGGTAGTACCCAGTTTCGGGTTCTTAACTATATCGCTAGGTAGCGTCCCCGCTATTTGATCGGTGATGGCCTTCAACACAGTGTCGATTTTGTGTCATCTCGCTTTTGCTGTTGATTAAATCGGCTTCAAAACTTAGATAGTCCTAGCATCTTGGAGATGCATAAACTTCGGAAACCATACTTCAATATTCGATGGTTGTTAAAATTTTGAGGACGGTTGTTGAAGGACGGTTCGAGATCGAACCGTTGGGTTGGAACTGGTTAGGTGGGTTTGAAAAATTATTTTTGGAATTTTGGGGTTGTCTCCACCTAAGGTTTGGGTGACTTTTCCATGGCGGATTGTAGGTGTCACCAAGATTGTTTTGCTCGGGCTTGAAGGTAAACCACTTATCTCTCGCTTCATCGGTACGCGAGGATGCGTATTCAACAAAGGCTTGTTCGGGGTTTTCCATCCAATATTAAGTGTCATGAGGACCACTGCAGATCTCACATAAGGTAGTGGTTTTGTTTACTTGGGTAGGTTGTGTCGGAGCAAGATGAGCTTCCATCAAGCGTTGGACTTGATCTTCGAGCTCGATTAGACGGCGGTCGGATGTACTCGGGACATCTTGAGGAAATGCGATTGCCTTGACCGGCTTAGCAAAGTCCCTTGGGTCGTTCCAACTTTTGTTGACATAGAGGGCGAGGTCCTCTAATAATGCCCACGAATCTTCAGTGTTGAGGTCACGAAGCTTACCACCGGCCAATTGGTCAATGGTTTGTCTTGTGACGGGATCGACATGGTCATAAAAAATTTAGACTTGGAGCCAAAGGTCTATGCCATGATGAGGGACTTTTTGTATTTAAGTCCCTTAAAACGAGTTCATGCTTCGATAGAGATCTCCATGATTTTGTTGGAACATCAGAGTATATCGTTGCGGATTTTTTGGCGGTCCTTCCCAGTGGGAAGAATTAAGAGCAAGGAATCGGTAGTAAAATCCTCCATGTGGTGATCGATCCTTCTGGAAAAGACTTCAATTGCAATTGCTAAGCTTGATCGTGTAGGAAAATTGAAATAAACGTAGCGTGTTCTTTCCCCTATTTCACACATCAAGGTCAAGTGAGTCCAACAATTTTAAGGAAATCCTTGAGTTTGGTTTGGATCACTCAGGACCGTAGTCCGTGGAATAAGCAATCGTTTTGCACCAACCGGAATGGTTCAATCGAAGAGGTACCATACCTACTTTTCTCTACGGGGAGTTTCAATGGTATTCATATAGCCCGTCGTGGCTAGGTTTGGAGTAGAGCTCCTAGCGTACAGATAGGATTCTCGTCTGCCCGTGGTGGTTGACGAAATGGGTTACGAAACAAATAACACGAAGACAAAGATAGACTACAAGAAAGCTAAATATAGCGGAAAAATAAATCTTACTTGAAAGGATTCAACAATAGAACTAAAGCTAAACTATGATCAATAACCTAACTATTCCCCAGGCGACAACGCCAAAACTTGATGCGCGTCGTCAGTTAGACTCAACAAGAAAGTTTAACAACTCCCTATCAGAGCAAACCTAAACGTGTGTAGTAGTAGTATAATGCAAGGACTCGGGGGGTTGTAACGCCACTCGAGGACTAGTTAGGAAGGCTATGTTCATGGGTCCTAACAAATCTAAGGGTTGAGGAAATTCCTTTTTGTGTTTTTTTTTGTAATTTATGAAAGCAAGGTAAAATCAAATAATTGGAGGTTTGTAGTTTTAGTTATTTAACTAAATAATAATCTAAACTATTGGTGAAAAAGTAATAATAAAAGACTGTGTTCATTTAAGCAGATTATTATTAACTAGATTGCTTTCTCCTAGTGTTTGCTGTGCCATGTCCACAGCATTGTGATGATCTGAGTAATTTGTTGATAAAATATAATGCCTAAAAACATTACTAATATTTTTTCACATCTTTACGTTTTGATAATCACAAAATATAAAAACGTTCAACGTAAAATTAAACGTAAACAAGTAATTAGTAGTAAATTCTCATTTCAATAAATACATCACTTAAAGGTATGAATAAATAAATGCTTAATGCATTTTATGATCAAAGGAAATTTTTATTCAACCTCACACTTTTATAAAATGTTGTAAACATTTTATAAACATTACAAAACATTTTCTACAATTAAAGAAATGTTTTATTCCAAAATAAAATATTTTGAATTTCAAATTTTCCAGACCTAAAACGGCAGAAAAAGTTTCCATAAAAACCCCCTACAAACATAAAACAAACTGGGGAAGCCCTAGCTTTAGCGGCCCCCTTAAAATACACGCCGACCAACCCCTTAAAAATTAAGTGGACAGCCCCTAGGTAGAATAACGCACCCAACCGAGTTTGACCTAAAATACTGGACTTTTCTCCACAATTCTCTCACATTTTGCACTCATTTTTTCCTGCCAAAATAAGCCCAACATATCCTCTTAAATAAAAAAAATCCTTTGATCATTTAATCATAAAGCTTTGTTTCCAAGTGATCCAAGCTCAATTCCTCAAGTGCAAGAGAAGAATACTTCCATCATCAAGTGAAGAAGTATTACACCTTTGTGTGTTGTTGCAATCTTATTGCATTCATATCATAACTTGTAAATCTTTTGTAAATTTTGTAAAGTTGTGTAGTTGCTAGATCTTGGCGATCTTTATAAGTATAGTTAGATCGTGGTGATCTTAACCAAAAGTGTTGAAGTTAGATAGTTGTGATATAAGTAGTGTGGTGAAGTGAAGCCACAAAGTTGTGAAGAAGTCTTGAAGTTGTGAAGAAGTCGTGAAGTTGTGAAGTTGTGAAGAAGTCTTGAGGTTGTGAAGAAGTCGTGAAGTTGTGAAGTTGTGAAGAAGTCGTGAAGTTGTGAAGTCGTGAACAAGTCGTGAAGTTATGTTGTGATAGATTGGTTCTAGCTAAGATTAGAACTCCGACATTTTAGCATTGTGTCTAAATCGTTAAGCAACGTTTGTGTACGAATTTTCTCCGCATAAGGGAGGTTTGTTGACATAGTTGAAGATAACTCACGATTTAGGGTGCTTTCGGGGAGTAGAGTAGGGCGAAGAGGTGCTTCATTACCGAACCACTATAAAATCCTCGTGATGTAGTTTGATTGTCTTACTACATTTCTCATAGTCTTAACATTATCATTTCATATACTTATATTGTTCATATTGTGCAAATGCATGATTCACAAAAAGTCGAATCTAAGTTTTACAAACAAACATAAACCTTAAATTAAAAAGCGGTAAAATCATCAACCCCTCCTTCAGTATTTTCACAATTAGTATCAGAGCCACGCTAAACAAGAATTTTAAAATAAATTGTATTTTAAAACTTGAATCGATCTATGGAATCGAAAAAATATTTAGAAGAGCAATCTATGCAAAGACCACCTCAATTGAAATAGATGGATTCTATTATTGAAAAAATAAATCGAAACTTATTGAAGTCAAAAGATCTAGACTTTGGCATAATTATTACCAATGTGATTTTCTTTCTTCCTTTTTCAAAATAATCCCGAAACTAAAAAAGATAAACAGTACCATTTGATAAACAAAATATAAATTTAAAAAGAAAACTTTCTAAAAATATGAGAGTCTAAATGGTAATTTATAATGTTTTTGTCACTAAAGAACATGAAAGTAATTTTTATGTGAGAAACCGCAAAAGATAATTGGAATTCTTTACTAGTAACCATCACATGATAATAATCAAGTCAAAGATATAAAATAGATCTTCTGTTCAACAATATGAACAATTTACGGATTCCAAAAGAGGAATCAATAGATAATGCTTTTTGCCTAAACTAACACTATTAATTCTAATCTTAAAAGCACTTGATGAAAGTTTTTACTAGCAAGGAATTTTGTTTTAGGAAATTTTTTAGGGCTCTTCATCCTAAATGGCGCGCAAAAGTTACGGCTATTGAAGAATCTAACAACTCTACCACTTGATGAACTCATTGGAAATTTGAAAGTTCAGGAAGAAATAATAAAGAAAGATTCCGAGACGGTCAAAAAGCAAAAAAAGAGAAACAAAAAAATCAATTGCGTTTGAAGGCTAGAAGGAAATCTAGTATGAAAATAGCTCAGTTCCGATAGTGAAGACGAAAAATACACCATTGGCCGTAAGAAAACTTCAAGAAATTTTTCTAAAGGACGAGGTAGGTTTGTACGACAACCATACGATGAAAGAAAGCCATTCCAAAAATATAAGGATGACAAAAATGGCAAAAGCGAAAGGAAATGCTTTAAATGCGGTGATCCAAATCATCTCATTGGTGAATGTCCAAAAGCGTCGAGAATCTATAACAACAGAGCTATTGTGTGGAGATGTTGGAGTGATAGCGACAAAGATGAAGAGAAGAAGACAAATGATGAAAAATGTCTTATGGCTAATGCATCGAATGAGGTAATTTTTGAAACCGAATACTTTAGTAATGACCAATCATTATTAGACGAAAAAGACTTAGATAGTGAATAAAGGTCACTATGCAAAAATTGGACTAAAAGTCATGGCTAAAAAAAAAAGTCTAAAACAAGCTATAATTCAATTAGAAAAAGATGTACTAAACTAAAGGATAAAATATCTAGATTAGAAAAAATGATAAGAGGTTAGTGATGAATGCAAAATATTGCCAAGACACTTAGGTTTGAAAATGAAAAAAACTTAAGGAAGAAATAATCTAGCAAAATCAAATGATAATATTAGTCATTCACTTAAGAAAATAAATAAGTTCTCAAAAATCCTCCGAGATAAAACCGACAGATTTAATTTTTACCAAGCTCTCTAGTGAAAACCAAACAAGTAAAATTTGAAAAAGCACAAGAAATACGAGTCGAAAGAAAAATAGTAGAATCAAACATTCATTTTCAAACAAAAATTCATACTTATAAATACTAAAATTTCGATTGCGAGTTGATAGACGAGGTAAAACTTATTTAATAAACCTTCACTTCTAAACCCGAGTTAGATTTTATTAACCTAAATGAGTCTAAAACTCCTCCTCCGATAAGAACTAATAGTACTTATCCTCGGTCCTAAAACACTCAACCTAGAAGAGACCAAGTAACAAAATTACCCTAACAACTAATCACCCGCATGTGGAATAATCCACATCAACCAAGCTTCTCTCAATTAGAAGTTTGTTACCATCGCATGTGTCCGAATCAATGAAAAACATTTGTGAAACAATAATTTCGGAAACATGAAACATTGGGACCAAAGGCTAAGTCTCTCAACCTTTGAATTTTTGAACATCTACAAACATCCTTGTCTTCCGACAAATGGGAAAAAATTTTTTTTTTGAAAAGTTCATGATAGGGATTCCCATGCATCCTTTATCCTTAAAGCTATCTTCAACCCTTGAAGACTTGAAGAAACTCATTAAAGTCTAAGTACTTCTTGACTATCCAATTTCGTAGAATATATGTCATAAGAAATACTTTATGAGATGCCATATATATAAGGTATAAATATGTCTTAAAAAATATTATAGACACTAGAAATATCATTGTTTGGCGCTTTCTCTAGATTTTAAAGAACTAGTTTACAATGCATAAACTTATCTCCATATCTATCACAAACTTTTAAGAAATGTAAAATCTTATATGACCACGAAAAGCGAACTCACGTAGATGAAGAAGAGTGGAGCTAGTGGTATCTATTTACATAGAAGTAGCATAGTCTCGCTAATATCATCGAAACCTAATGAGATAAATAAAGCTCCCTTCTATACCTCGACGATCTTACTCGGCTACGTTTCTAACAACATCGAGTCTATCGGAGATCGTCCTTGTCCAAAATTCTCACATTCGTCCTTATCATTACATTATCTTCGGTTATCCCTCTCCGACTCACATCAAATTCAAGTCAATTAATTTATCACATCCGAAGAAAAAAATTCTGTTTCTTTCCTCCATCGCACGAAGTCTTCCCTAAGTCAATCTCTTCTGACATTGGACGTCTAGGATTATCTTAATCCGAACTAAACCAAGAAATTTTTATTTAACGAAAAAATTAAATTAAAAAGTCAATAATAAACCTATCATTGGAAACATCAATGATAAGTATATCATATTCTCAACTACTACTATATATTACTAATTAGTAGACTTAAAATTCAGCAAAAAATCTAAAAACATTTTTTATTTTGTTCAGGTGGCGGCCCCCTTAATTTTTAAGGGGACCGACTTTGAAAAAAGGTGACCCCCTTAAAATAATTAAAGGGGACCGCCCTAGCAATAAATCCAAACAGCCCCATGCTGTCGGAATTAAATACACACACATCACTCTCTTTTTTTCTCCTCACTATTCCAGAACATAAGATCCAAAATGATAATATTCTTTCGTCAAGAAAAATTTAATTCAAATCTAATACACTCAAAGTAGTTGACAACTTAAATATTTCATCCGAATATCAAGTACTTAATATACATCGGCAAATGTTAAAGGACATATCCGAAAATTCAATTCAAGCCCTATTAAAACATAAGTTATAAACGCTTTTTCAAAAGCAAAAGCAAACATCAACCCGTACGTGTGACCAAAGAACTTACAAATATTCTACATAATTGATTCAAAAATCTACTCTTATTATACACATCCAAAGAACTAAAGTAAATACTTTCACTTCTGTTAGTCTTTTTCATCCCTTAGGAATGTTCACGATGTTTATTACCATTAGGAATCAAACTTGCCCATACTATCTTAGGAAAGAAAAATAATCAATAATCAACCAAAAGTTCGTAAACGTGTCATTAATCTATTTAATATTCTGTTACTATTAAATATAAATTTCGATAAATCTGACAAAGAAATTATTTCAACCGAAATATGTTGAGTAACTTAAATGGCAAAATGCAAATTATAAATGTCACTCTTTATTTCTGTCAAACATCGTTTCACAAAAACCTTAAATCATGCCTCTATTATTAAATAGATGTTCCAATATTTTTCCGTCCACCTTTTCCGATACTAACTTTAAGATAACCCCATACTCTCGTCGTGTGCTTGTTACTATAACATTCACAATACTCAAGAAAGCTACAAACTTCGAGGAAGAGTTCGTTGTAATGCTAACCATCATAGTCATCTTGACATTGTCAAGCTCAACCTTAACGTATTATTCTTCTTCATTTTTCTCTTTTATTCCAAAATTTATGTTTGGATGAGCACGAACTAAATGGGAAGGGAAAATACTCTCAAGAACTCACATTGGTGATTCTTATGCACCAAAAACCACATCAAAATCCTTCACCATAACCCTCAAAATCAAAACATCAAATCATCCAATTATCCAAAATACGCTAGGGGCAATCACTAACAAGTCAATCGACAACATCTATTGTGATAAAAATGCCGAAAGCAATCGCCGTCGATATCTCTCTCACTAAATCATACATCCCTAAAGTATCTTAAATTCTCGGCTTCTCTCCCACTCTCGCCCAATCTATTTTCTCTAAATCCTTCTCACAACTAGGAGTACATGAAAATCTATTTTAATACATTGTTGAGATATGCTAAAAACATTTCTTTTTCATGCATAAAGACCTCTAACTTGTTGTCAAAGTATATAATCTAATATATATTTTCGACACTCTTGATTGAATCAAGGAGTACTTGAACTATTTCTTAGGTTTTACGTTTATTAGTGTCGAAATAATCGCTACTCCACATTTGTCGTACTTAGGCACACACTAGGATTTGCACAAAAGTTTGGTTCATTTTTTTAACTTAACCCCCTTATCAAGGAAAATTCTTTGTGTATTATATCTAGTTACTATTTCATATGTTCTTCACCCTTATGATCTTCAATTCATATATAAGTATATGCCAAAATTATGTGAATATTGAATGCTTAAGTGCTATGTGCTAAAAATCTTAATTGCTATAAAAGGATGGACTTGCTGCAAATTAACCACCAAAACAGAAACCCTCACACAAAATGTTAAGAAAAATCAAATTTTAGGAAATCTGGGGAATGCCAGTAGGCGGCCCCCTTAATTCATAAAGGGCAACCCCCTTAATTTTAAGGGGACCAACCCCTAATTAAGGGGACCGGCCTAGGCAAACACAGGTAAAACAGTATTTTTACCTCCCTTTAACCAAATACCCTCTAGACTTAGCTAATGTTTCCCTAAATTCACAAACATTTATTAGATTTGATCCTTTAAATGTTCATTCTTCCCAATTTAAACCTTTCCTCCACTATAAATACATTCTCATCCATCATCATCACAATCATCCTCACCAATGACATCTCGTAACAAACCCACATCCAAACCATCAAGGGTAGCCAAAATAAGTGTGAAACCCATTTGGAGGAAGAAACTAAACCCTTGTAACACATCCAATAGGCTCAATGTAAACTTACCTACACCAATGCCAAAACCACTCACTCCTCATCATCAACCATCTCAAGAAAACAATCACCCCAATCAAGCATTACCAAATCCTTACATCAAAAATACTACCACATCACCACAAGGTGTCTCACATCCTCCATTTCCCATCTCACCCATCAATTCACATTTTACTCACACTCAAGATTCATCTCAAAGTGACAACCAAACTCCTTACATTAAGGACACTCCCACATCACAACAAGTTGTCTCGCATCCTCCACTTCTCATCTCACCCATCAACTCACATGAAACTCACACTCAAGTTCCACCTCAAAGTAACAACCAAACTCAACACACATCACCTCCATCTCCAAGTAGAGAAAGCCTAGTTGATGACATTAATCAACTACAAGACCTATCAAACCTCTTAGCCATGCATCTCTCTCAACATCAAAACAACATTCCCTCATCACCTTACTCTCCAAACCTACCACACACTCTCAACATGAACCAAGTTGAAACCCATGTTGGGTATTGCCCTTGTTGCATCTTCACCCAAAAACAATTCCTTGCTTTAAGTGAGGATATCAATTGGATTGAATTCCTCCTCACTCGACCACATCCACCTCTTAGAGTTCAAAGAGATTACCCTTCCACAACCGCCTCCGCTCCAAACTCTCCATCAACAACCAACTAACTTCGTAATATGCCTACAAATAATCGTCAAACCCTTTTGTGTCGCAAGCAAGTCAAAAATCCTTCTATGGCTATTTAGGATTTTCTTTTATGATGTATTAATATGCTTCTAAAGCATATTTGTTTTTCTATTTATGTATGCTTGTGTGTTTATTTCGCGCGCGCCGCGCGAGAGTCATATATGAATGAAGTATTTTTTTTTTGTTTTGATGTTTGCATCACTTGTTAATTTTTCCTTCCTTCTTATTACATGTTAGAAATATTTTTATTATTTCAACACAGTCGTTTTGTACGTAGAAACCACAGCTCGATTCCTTGGTGCCCTCTGAACGAGAGGACACACATCAAGGGGGAGCATTAGTCCGTCGATTTAACTAAGCAATTACTCGACGATGTCTTTTTGAGTCTACAAAAAGGGGAAAAAATGAAATGAAACCTCAATAAATACTTGTTTAAAAAATAATTTTTACATTTAATGAGTTTAAATTTTGTAATCATCAAAAAGGGGGAGAAAGTTGATAAAAATATAAATGCCATAAAACAGTTACTAAAATTTTTTTCACATCTTTTACGTTTTTGATAATCACAAAATAAAAAACGTCAACTAAAAATTAAACGTAACAAGTAATTAGTAGTAAATTCTTATTTCAAAAAATACATCACTTAAAAGTATGAATAAATAAATGCTTAATGCATTTTATGATCAAAGAAAATTTTTATTCAACCTCGCACTTTTATAAAATGTTATAAACATTTTATAAACATTACAAAACATTTTCTACAATTAAAAGAAATGTTTTATTCAAAATAAACATTTTAATTCAAATTTCGGACCTAAAACGGCTGAGAAAAGTTCCGGAAAAAATTCTCCCAAACACATAAGACAAACTGGGAAGCCCCTAGCTGGGCGGCCCCCCCTAAAAACACGGCCAACCCCCTTAAAATTAAGGGGAGACGACAGCCCACCATTTAAAGGGACAAACAGCCTCATGGTAGAACGCTCCCCCAGTTTTTTTCTATAAATACTCGGACTTTTCCCTTGCTGACACAATTTTCTCACATTTTGCACTCTTTCTTTATTCTACAACAGGCCACAATCCTCATTAATCAAATCTTTTGACATTTAATCATAAACTTTGTTTTTCCAAGTGATCCAAGCTTCAATTCCTCAAGTGCAAGAGAAGAATACTTCCATCCTCAATGTGAAGAAGTATAACACATTTGAGTGTTGTTGCAGATCTTATTTCATCCATAACATAACTTGTAAAACTTTGGTATATCTTGTATGTAGTGTATTAGCTAGATCTGGCATCTTTTGTAAGCGTATAGATAGATCATGGTGAATCTTACCAAGTAGTGGTCAGTTTAGTTTGTGGCATAAGTGAGTGTGGTGAAGTAAAGCGTAAGTTGTGAGGTAAGTCTTAAAAGTTAATGAAGAAGTTGTGAGTTGTGAGTCGTGAAGTTTGTGTGTGATAGATTGGTTCTAGCTAAGATTAGAACTCGACATTTAGCTTTGTGTTGTAAATCGGTGTAAGCAACGTTGTGTACGGTTTTCTCCGCCATAAGGGAGCTTGTTTACATAGTGAAGAAAACTCTCGAGTTAGGTGCTCGGGGAGTGGAGTAGGGCGAAGAGGTGCTTCGTTACCGAACCACTATAAATCCTCACGTTGTGGTTTGATTGTTCTTACTCTTATTTCTTGTCTTACATTATCTCCTCATACTAATCATACAATTGTTTATGATTAAATATAATGTATTCATAAATTTGTGCAAGTGTTGAGTTCACATGAATTCAAATCAGAATTCTTTTACAAACACTTCAAAACCTTTAATTAAAAAGCGGTAAACTATTCAACCTCCCTTCTAGTTTTCCACAGTTCATATACTTTCATGGTTTTGGCTTGCTTACTACTTTAGTATTGTTCTGACTTTTTCAAATTCTTGTTCCTTTGTGGTATTCCTGATATGTGGATAATATTACCCCTTTACTAACCATTTTCGGGCCGGAGGTAGCGAGCCATCCGCCGAATCACACAACTTGTGGATAATAGACATTGACCACATTCCTGGCGGTGGATGTTGCTACACCGGTCGGTATCCGGGACACATAATTCTTTGTCTAGTGATAGATATTGGCCACGCCCTAGCCGGTAGGTGTTGCTGGACCGGCTGGCATCCGAGCCACATAATAATTTATCTACCTTTGTAGATATTTAACTAACAGCCCCAGCCAGTAGTTGTGTTAAAAACCAACTGCATCCAAGCACATAAAATTTACTACCTTATATAGATAATTTGACTACGCCCAGCCGGTAGGTGTTGTTAAAACCGGCTGGCATCCGAGTCACATAATAATTTATCTACCGTTGAGATAATGACTACGACCTTGCACGCAGGGTGTTGCTAAATCGGCTGGTATCCGAGTCACATAATAATTTATCTACCTTTGTACTACACATCACGTAGTCAGAAAATTGCCGCTCCCTTAACATGGGAGTGGCTTAGTTGTTCATTACTATTCATAACGGATTACATTAGAGTTGGAATTCTAAACACAATGATCCTTACAAGTAACATCTTCTCAGATTAATCGCATGCCAGACGCGAGGTACTTCCCTATCGTCCATTGTACGTAGCTTGTATGAGCCATTCTGGTACGCTTCCATCACCAAGTATGGTCCTTCCTACTTTGGACCTAGCTTTCCCAAATTTTCAACCCGACTGGCTTTATTCTTCTGGTAGACATGTTCACCCACTCTGAAAGACATGGGACGTACTCTTTTGTTATAGTATTGTTCCATCTTTATTTTATATCTGGCCTCCCTGATAGCAACTGCTTCTCTTCTTTTTGTTAACAAATCAAGGTTTAACCTCATTTCTTCTCCATTGCCTTCCCCTTCTTTGATCATCATTGTTCGATGTGTGGGCATGTCGATTTCTGCTGGGATGACCGCCTCACTCCCGAATGTTAAGCTGTATGGTGTCTTGCCATTGCTAGTTTTGAGTGATGTTCCGTAAGCCTATAGGACTTGAACGTTCATCCACCCTAACCTTTTCGCATACGTTCCTTTCCCCAAATGGTGTTTTGATTCCTTCCATGAGGCTTCTATTTGCCCTTTCTACTAGGCCGTTAGCCTGGGGTTGTGCGACGGCTGTGTTTATCTGCGTGATATTTAATTTCTTGCACCAGCTTTTGAAAGGGTCATGGATGAAGTTGGATCCATTGTCTGTTACGATTATCTTTGGTAGTCTATACCTACAAACAATGTTGTCCCACACAAACTTTTTTACCTCCTTTCTTGTCGTTTTGGCTAGCGGTTTGGCTTCTATCCATTTTTTAAAGTAGTCAACGGCTACGATTACAAACCTTACTTTCCTCGGGGCCTCAGACAGCGGTCCCAGTACATCCATTCCCCATTGAAATAATGGCCAGGAGGCCATGATTGAGGTCATCAGGGTTTTGGGCAGCTTGGATATTAGGGAGTGGATCTGGCATGAGTTACACTTGCGTATTTCTTCTCTTGCGTCTCAATGCATCGTTGGCCAATAGTAAGCCGGATGGCCTTTGCCACCACCAATCTTGCCTTTAGATGCATGCTACATGCTCCCATGTGAATCTCTCTAATGACATAGTTGGTCTGCAGTGGACCAACGCATCAGAGCATAGGCATTAAGTAAGATCTTTTGAATAGAACCCATTCTTCCATGACATATTGATTTATCTTCATCCACAAGGCACGTGCCTCATTCTGGTCTTCCAGCCATATTCCCTTCTCGAGACAGTTAATGATGGGTGTCATCCATGTTTCCCCTTCCTCCTCTACTACTGTGTTTATTTCTTCGACGTCCATTGGTGGCACGTCCAATGTTTCCACCAAAATTTCTTTGGTAAGATGGTTAAATGCTACTGAGGCCAACTTGCTTAATACATCTGCCTTTTAGTTTGTTCTAGGGTATATTTTGAATCTTGAAATTTCTAAAGCAGCCGATGTATTCTTTTGCTTTGTTCAGGTACCAGATCATGTTTTCCTTGCAAGCTTCGTAATTATCGTTTATTTGGCTGGCCACCAGCTTGGAGTCAACATTGATAGATAGAGATTACACTCCCATTTTCTTGGCAATCCTTAATCTCGCCAGGAGAGCCTCATATTTGGCTTGGTATTGGTTGTGCTTTCGAATTAAGCCACAAGGCGTATGTATATTAAAGCCTCAAGGCGTATGTATATTCCGCCTTGGTGGGGCTGATGAGGACCAGTCCTGCACCGGAGCCTTTAGCACTAGATGCTTCGTCTGTGTAAAGTACCCACTCTTCCTTGCAGTCTTTCTGATGGTCAATTGTGTACTGGGTTTGCTGTGGTGCCATAGCTTCGCTACCCACTGGCATTTCATTTATAAAGTCTGCCAATATTAGCCATTTGATAGCGTTGCGAGGCTCGTACATGATGTTATATGCTCCAACTCAACCGAAATGTGCTAGTCTGACCTACGTTTCCTGCTTTGCTTAAAATTTGCTTAATTGGCTGATTTGTGATGACAGTAATAAGGTGGTCCTTGAAGTACTTCCTCTATCTCCTAGATGCACGCCGTAAAGCCAACACTATCTTTTCCAACAGAGCATAGTTTCTTTCTGCATCATGTAGCGTTCTGCTTACATACTGTACTGGGTGTTTATCATAAGCCTTGAGCATTCCGAATCTGTTTAGAAATTTCTCCTGAAGGCTTCCCTAGTTGTCGATGCTACCTGGCGGAAGCTTGTCGAACCATGCCCTTGCTTTGCCGTCAAGGGTCTGCTGGAACATGCTACACCATACCGGCATAGGCCACTCTCCTTGGTTTCCTATTCCCATGAACCGGCCTATATGATCCTCCAGATCACCTGTCCCATCGTATATTTTAGCATTTGCTGGCAGCCTATGACCTGGTGACGAAAATTCAACGATTCTTCTTGTGAAGGGGCATTTTAGCACCTCCTTAAACGGCTTACTTAGATCTTCGTCGGCCTTTTTCGCCTTTATCTTCGTACCGTCTTCAATTTCTTCGTCACTGACATCCTGGACATCATCAAAGTCCAGGACTATAGGTTTAATGAGGTTTCGGTTGTTTGGTTCTTTCAAAAGTTCCTTGAGAGCCGACACGTGCCCTTCAATGATACTTTTAGAGTTCTGATTTGATGTTCCTTCATTAAAAGGGGTGATTGGTTCGGGACCTACCATTCTAGGCCACTTGGGCAGATTAAATAACGGGTCCCACGGATGGCACCAATTTGTTGATGCAAAGATCCGCTAGGAAGGATATGTGTTGCCCTCTAGAGGATTCTTGATGCTCAGCAAGCCTATCGAGAAGACAACACAAATTTGTTGATGCAAAGATCCCTATGAAGTAATATGTGCTACCCACCAGGAGGATTCTTGATAGCTCACAGCAAGCCTGGTCGAGAAGACAAACACGTTACCTTGCCCGGATTCTACTCCAGGACCAAGCTTCGGTGTGAGAGTAAGTGTTTGATATTACAATAGCCGTTAGGCAGCATATGAGTATAATAAATGTGGTCTGTTTTGCGTGTGCTGCATTGAATGTGCTTGGGGTATTTATACTACCCCGAGTACTATAGAGTGCTTACAGTTACTAACATCTGGGAAATGGTCGCGCCGCACTACTGTACACTTTTGTCAGGCGGCGCCTTCACGTGATAGACAAGATCCCAAATCCCGGGTTGAACCACATGCTTACGGTTCCTTATTAACCAGAACCGACCAGTTAATAGGGAGTAACCTGGAGTAATAGGATGTATAATTTGGCTTTTCCCGATGCCTCCTCGTACTTATCTTACTTAGTGTTGAGTCAGCATCGGTGGGTATTTGATATGAGTTAGATGTGGGCCGGTGGGTATGGTCTGGCGGCTTGGGTCCAGCGGCCACATACACGAACAGGAGATTATTTACACTAATGAAAACACCGGTTTATGCTTATAGCGCGCTTAACAATACAAATAAGTAGTTTTGACATAGTTTCGTCTATAAATTTCGTCTTAAAATGTAGATTAATTAGAGTTAGAACATGTCGATGACACACCAGAAACAAGTCAAAAGAGACTAGAACAGCGACTTAAGGATTCCTGTTTGGGTCTGCAACTTTTAACAGTTTTTTTTTAACTATTCCTTATTGACAAAAATATCTTATAATCTTCTAATGAAATGTTAATGTGATTTGCAACTAAATTGCAGAAACTATGTCACATGTTCACTAAAGAGCTAAGGTTCACTGATGTAGATTTAACAATATCAACCTTTAAATCAGTCGCATTTAGAGTTCTTCTGGCATAAGACACAAACCTTTTGGTTTTCATGAAAATTTATTAGTTTCTGAGTTCATGTTTACAATATGTTAAAATGCTATATTCACTGGAATATGGTATGAAGAAATGTTGTAACATTTCTCGCGTGATTAGGTCGTATAAGAGCCATTGCTGAGAATAGTGGAGAAACGAGCAACAGAGAAATGGTGTGAAGAGATGAAGGGCACTTGCTATGAAGCTTACGATTAGTTATCTGCAGCCATTCAAGCTGAAATGCCAAAAGAGGCTGCAACAGCCCTAGCTGAAGAAACACAAATACGGAAATACAACCTTAATTCAATTCGATTTTAGATATATCATCGAGGTTATACGACGTCTATAAGTCCAAGTGAGAGCATATGTAAACTTCAAAACAGTGATGTAATTACGCTTAATAGAATTCTATCGCCTAAGGTTAGTTATCATATATTTTATAAACTTTGAAAAGACGTAATGATGGAAAATTATGCTTCGCTTAATGAGACTGAGATGAGAAATGAGACTTTTAAAAGTTAAAAAAGCAAAGAACTCACAAGTCTGTTACATGAAGGAAATGATGTTATAGTTAAATGGTACTGTTCGGAGGTTGTACTGGTGTTGGTTTTGTTGAAAATTAGCTATGTTGGTGCAACTAATGACCGAAAAAATAATACTTTTGTTCATGAGACTTTTACATGAAGGAAATGATGTTATAGTTAAATGGTATTATTTGGAGGTTCTAGTGTTGTCGGTTTTGTTGAAAAGTAGCTATGTTGTTCATGCTATAAATGACAACAGTTCCTTATTGCAATTTTCCAATAGATAAACAATACAGAACATTAGTTGAGTTTAGGTGATTAAGCCTGAACCCACTCAATTCCTTAATGTTTAAAAGCATGTAGATACATTCAAAGAGTAAGGATCAAATGAGAAATAAAAGTTCAAAAGTTAGCAACTTATATTGCAGCAAAGCGTGGTACATTTTCGACACACGAAAAATTTAAAAAAGTAAAAAAAGGCTCGCCGCAACGCACGGGATATCATGCTTGTTTATTATACAAAACCACTTCAATAGTCATGGTCTGATGGTCATGCATAAAGTAGTTAGGGTTCATGTACAAGTTATTAAAAAGGCATGTTTAAATTTTTTACACATTGCCTAAAAAGGTAAAAACTATAAAAAATACTTCTAAACCTGGTCCTGATATCAATGATCAATCGGGTTATATCACTTTTAAGTCTTAAGACCAACTCATGGACGAAGGATACCATAGGCTAGAAGGGGTGGTCCCTCCCCCAAAAAAGTCTAAATTCCATATGTAAATTTTAGATGTATCATACGTATAAAAATAATCATATAAGAACAATTTGTAGTTTGGTCGATCCTAAATGACACAACTCTATTTTAGCTCTTCCAAGAAACTTGTTCAAGCTCCGTCCCTTCACCAATTGGTAATATTAATCAGGCTCAAGTTTTAAATAAGATTCCCCTATTTGAACCATGTTCGGCTATTTGTTAATCCAGCATGATCATTTATCTGATTGGAATAGTAGCAGTATTGACCAAATTAGGCCCAAAAATAGTCATGCATGGTTAGAGCACCCAGTACAGGGCGTTTTTTGCCTCACGCCGACCGGTAACGCAAACCCTACATCGAAACTGAGGTCATAGGGTGTCGCGCCGAACTTACCAACCACGCGATCGGTTTTTTCTTTTTTTGTTTGTGTTTGTGTGTGTGTTTTTAATAAATATATTTACGCGTGTGTTTTTTAAAACGAAGAAAGAAGATGATGCATTTTTTCACTTTTAATCTCTGTTAGTTAAGTTTTTGCATCGTTAGTTCTTATTAGGTTTGTGTCGTTAGTCTCATGATTTTTTTTACATAATTAGTCCCTGAAATATATAAATTTGATAAGTTATTTTACTTAAATTATGTAATGTTTTATTTTTTATATATTGTTTTATGGGTTAAAGCAATTAATTTCCCCCGACGTACTTTTCTCAATTTCCACATCTAGGTAAAATAGGTATATATGCGCTCAATAACTCCATCCTAAGTTTTGAATTTGTTTAAAAGTTAGAAAGATCGTCAAAGATGACCTGTTATAGCTGGTTGCCAAGTAAAATTTTTGTACACATCATTTAATCAGTCGATCATTATGATTTTTTTTATTATTTATTTATATACATATCATTTAATTTGTTATATTTGTCTCATGCAGTCACCACTAGGGGTAAGCATAACGGAGCGCGGATCGGACCAAACCGAGAAACTGGCTCGAACCGGACCAGACCAAAATATTTTGGTCCGCTCCTCGGTCCACACTTTACCTCATGTTCGGTCCTCGGTCTGGTCCGGTCCGGTCCTTCTCGGACCAGACCGACCCGGACCGGACCGAACACGACCGGACCGAACACATTCGGTCTGATCCTTGGTCCGTGGTTTTGGGCTAAATCGATCTCGGTCCGGTCTGTTTTTTTCGTTCCGGTCCGGGTTTGACGCGATGCTCACCCCTAGTCACCACTACACAAAACCCATATTATCCGACCAACGTAGCCACCCAAATCTGTCACGTTGCTATCCTCACAACCTAAATCCGTCACAACCGCATAACGCATGTCTGGAAACAACAGTTTCAGTGAATTAATCTCAAGCTATACTTCAAACTTATCACCACACATAAATTAATCTCAGCAAAACCCAAATGACAATAAATCCACACTCATAGACATATCTACGGCGCGATTATTAGAAAAAATGATGGTAACAGATTAGAGGTGGCAGCCGTAAAGGGTGGCGCTGGTATCACGGTGGCGACAAGGGTGGCTGTATGAACTAGCGGCGGTGGTGGCCAGAGACGAAAAAAAATAAAATAACTCAACATCTGAGATCTTTTAGCCAAAACCAGTATTACATGATTCTTATTTGAAAATGATTTTAGATAAATCTATTCAAAGGTTGTTATGAATTTCGCTTAACAAGAAAAAATATATTGAATATTAGTTAAGCTTGGCTAGGTGCGTTTTGTTTGCAAGAGAAACGAAGTGAGAGTTTGTTTGTAAGAGAAATGAAGTGAGTTAGTGTTTTTTTTCTCTAGTTGTGATGATAAGATTTATTGAAAGTAAGAGTTGATGACGTAGGTACCCGAAAGGCGTACCGAAGGGCATACCGAAAAACACATCGAAGGAATATACCGAATGAACCAACACGGACCACCATTTCATCCAAGACTTGGCCAGCCTAAGCAGGTAATAGCAAGGACCGAAGATACGCCGCATATTCATGGTTTTACGGGATTGTGTTCCCTAGACATCCATACCATTTGACACCTACCCTAGGGGTAGTTCGACATACCATACCCTATGTGTCAACAACAGTGCCAGCACAGTGAATCGATATAGTATTCCGAGGTGTATAAATACCTTGAATTTACACACACACATGTAGCATTTACTGCACTTTCACGTACATTTATTACTTAAGCCTTCCAGCATCACCATATACTTACTTTTACGCCAAAGCTTGGTCTTAGGGTTACACCCAGGGCAAGGCTAACGCATTTGTTTCATCTATACAGGAAGGAATATGAAGGATCTCTCTTGCACAAAACCCTATTACAAGGCGCCATCTCTGGGACCCAGTATTCAATCTATCAGAGTTTTAGGATGACAAGTCTCATTATTGATGAGGGTTTTAGGAACAATAACGACAGAGTCCCTCCCACCTTGAAGTAACAGACAGAGGGGTATCTATCTGCCCCTAAGTCACTAGTCAAGGAGCATAATAGTTGAAGCGGTGTCTCTCCAATACGTCTAAATTTAGACGAGGACGGAGACACCACTGAAAGGTGTACAATCGTTACAAGAAAGGAAGTAGAGGATGCTGACCTAAAGAGGCCTTTCAAGGAGACCGTAAAAACACCCTTTACGCGCAGGATCATAGAGTTCGCCGATCCAGAATATAAGATGCCGACCAATAGTGTATGTTGGGATTAAAAGCCTTCTTGAAGTTACTGCTGCTAAGGTTTGTGTTACTGTTGATAAGTAAAACTTAGTGTTGTTCAGTAATCTTAATGAAAAAATATGCTAAGTAGTTAGTACTGCTAGTTACTACTGCTAGTGTAACTTAGTATTGCCAGTGTATATTAGTACTGCTAGTTACTTCTGCTAGTATATGTTAGTACTGCTAGAGTAAAGTTAATACTGCTGGTGAAGATTGAAGAAAATATTCTAAGTAGTTACTACTACTTGTACACAGTTAACGCTGCTGTTTATAAGTACTACAGCTTGTTAAGAGTTAAAGTTCTGGTAACAACAATACAAAGTCGTACTACAACCTTTATCTCATGACTCCTTTTGCAGAAATCTACGAAGACATAGCAATTACCACACACCTCTCGCACGAAACGCATCTATAAATAGATTGAGACGCACGAAGAAACAACTTCGAAGTAAGAGCAACATACATTACTGCACAGTGCGTGAGGTGAGCTCGATAGCTGGTCACTAAGTACAGGCACACACACAGACGTGGAACTTGAGCATGGAGCACAGTAATACACACATACGCATCTTAGGATATACACACAGGTCTACACACTGAGGTGGTCCATGATAGCGGGACGTCACACACCTCACTGTGGTGATAGGTCTATAATCTCTAGCGGAGATAGCCCTCCAGGAGCTGCGAACCAGTAGACATATGACGAATCACTTAGCCCGTATAATTTACGATACACTCTCACAAAGCATTTATCTAGAGAGTACCAGCCCCATTCATACACCTTACACGGAGACAGTAATTCTCAGCGAGTCACACATTAATACAATATCGCTACACTTACTGTCATATTATGTCTATATGCGTTGATCTCTTTTGTTTCTGCGCAAGCTCATCATTAATTATATCCTAAAGTGAGACTACTCAGAGCCTGTAGCGCTTCTTGCACGCGGAAGCCCTCATCTGCATTCAAGGCGAGTCGCGGACAGAACTCAGGACTTATGCAGGAGAGATAGGGGGGGCGGAAGGGGGGGGGGGGAGGGGGGGTCGTGAGTAGTGAGGGGAAGTGTGATCGGAAGAGCGAGAGATTTGTTCTATAAACACAATATTATGATCTTGTATTATTTACAATTTCACATCTAGGCATAACTAAACCTTAAACAAGCTTAAGGAATTCGATCATTAGAAGTTAACTAGGATCAACAAGTGGTATCAGAGCTTGTTGCTTTGAGAAACTTTGCTAAGAAGACATGATCACAAACACATACATATGGTGGCTGCATCAAAATGCCTATGACTCAAACCAGGTGAGTATGAGTTCTTTGGAGGTATAAGGAATGGAACAGTACATCCAGATGAATGATTATCACTATGTGAAAGTTCATAGAGAATGTAATAGCACCTCCATAACCAAAGTTGTTAAAAGTGTCGAGACTTACAATGCTCCTCACAACTAGATAAAGAAAATGCACAAAGGATGTTTAGAGTTGGAGGCAAGAAAGCACTTTATTGATAGCAACCCCTAATGAACATCAATTGAAGTCTAACTCCTATTAAAGATGCCAAGCATATGCTGCAGCTGGCTGCTGAGAAGAGGTTTGGAGGAATGCTGCTACTAAAAAAGACTCAGAGGAGAATCTACAACAGCACAGTAGAAAATTTTACTGCATCTAGCTCAGAGGTGTTAGATCAAACCTTCGATAGTATTCAAAAGCTTATCAGTCAGTTAGAGATTCATGGTGAAAGTATCTCACAAGAAGATGTGAATCAGAAGTTCTTAAGAAGTCTGTCACCAGAATGGAACACAAACGTAAAGATAATAGGCTAAATTTAAATGAATGTTGATCATCCGATAATTAAGAAAAAAAAATAATATACCAATTGTGTGGAGGAACAGAGCATGAGATAGATACATTAAGCTTGTATGATCTTTACCAACAACATGAATATCTATGAACCAAGAGGTCAAAGGGACATCAAGCTCAAACAAATACACAACACGTAGCCTTTGTGTCCTCAAACAGCACCCATCATTAACAAATGTAGCATTGTTCATACAATACTGCTCATGGTGCTACAACTGCTAGCACTCAAGCTACTTCTGTAAACTCAACAACAATTGACAACTTAAGTGATGCTGTCATCTGTGTTTTCTTTGCAAGTCAACCAAACAGTCAACAGCTTGACAATGAGGACTTGCAACAAATTCATCCTGATGATTTAGAAGAGATGGATTTAAGGTGACAGATGGTTATGCTAACAATGAGGGCAAGAAGATTCTTAAAGAAAATGAAAGGAAGTTTTCTGTAAATGGTATTAAGACCATTGGGTTTGATAAGTCCAAAGTGGAGTGTTACAACTGCCACAAAATGGAACATTTTGCAAGGGAGTGCAGGGCTCCAAGGAACCAAGAAAACAGGAATAGGGAGAACACAAGAAGGGTTGTACCAGTGGAGACAACTACTTCTAATGCTTTGGTGTCTTATGATGGTTCTGGTTATGATTTGAGTGATCAAGCAGAAGAACCAACTAACTTTGCACTCATGACTTACTCTTCAACAAGTTCTAACTCTGAGTTATCTACTGATTCAAACTGTTCATCATCTTGTTTGGAAAATGTTAAAATTCTTAAAGAACAAAATGAACAACTGTTAAAAGACTTAAGGACATCTAAGTTAAATGCTATTGCTTATAAAACATGTTTAGAATCTGTAGAAGCAAGACTTCTAGTTTATAAGAAAAACGAGTATGTTTATGAGGAAGATATCAAGGTCTTAAAACGTGAGATTCATTTAAGAGAAGTAGCCATTACAATGCTTAAGAGGAAGTTGGAATTGGCTCAAAAA
>BQNB010103670.1:0-17746 GCA_026074375.1 Tanacetum coccineum | reverse complement strand
GCTGCATAACCTGAAGTGAAGATACTTCCGAATTTTCTAAGGACCTGAAGAGCTGACGCTGAAGAAACTTCAGTGACTCAAACTGAAAGACTTCAGCTTGAGTAACACTTAGGGGATTTTATGTTTAAATCTACTGAAAGACTAAAGGGCTCAGGAACTGAACCCAACAACCTTACCCACGTGTATAAAAGTGGACCGCGAATCATCTGCTTCATAAAATAAGTTGTGATTCGAAGTTAAGTTTTCATATAAGAGGTCAAATAGCAAATTCATGTTTGCTAAGTAGTATTGAGACTGCTAACGTACCTAAAGCTTTGAAATACAATGATTGGGTCAGTGCAATGCAAGAAGAACTCGATCAATTTGCAAGATTGAAAGTTTGGAGATTAGTTCCTTGATCCAAAGGCAAGACTGTCATTAATACCAAATGGATCTTCAAGAATAAGAAAGATGAAAGTAGTTTGGTTATCCAAAACAAATCAAGGCTTGTAGCTTAAGGATATTGTCAAGAAGAAGGGATTGATTATGATGAGATGTTTGCTCCAATTGTTCGAATTAAGGCTATACGCTTATTTCTTGCATATGTTGCTTCAAAGAATTTTATGGTATTTCAAATGGATGTGAAGACGGCGTTTCTGAATGGAAGTCTTAAAGAGAAATTGTATGTTGGTCAACCTCCAGGTTTTGTCATTAAAAAGTATCTAAATCATGTGTATGATCTTGACAAAGCTCTGTACGGTTTGAAACAAGCACCTCGAGCATGGTACGACGTTCTTTTAAAATTCTTGATCGATAGCAGTTTCCAAAAAGGTTTAATCGATATTACTCTTTTCATTAAAAAGAAGGGTAAACATATAATTCTCATTCAACTATGTTGATGACATTATATTTGGCTCAACGAATCCAAAATATTGTACGAAATTTTTAGAATTAATGGTATAACGTTTTGAAATGAGTATGATCAGAGAAATGAAATTCTTTTTTGGACTTCAAGTTAATCAATTTTCAAATGGGATTTTTATAAATCAATCCAAGACATTCATGATGTTTTGTAACGGTTTGGAATGGAAAGTTGTGATACAGTTCCCACTCCCATGGTTGAACAAGCTGTTAGCTTTTTTTATATAAGTCAAACAAGAATGTTATCGATCATCTTAGTCGTAAATAGTCTTGTTATGTAATAAGCTAGTCAAGTTCAACGGGCTTGGACTTTAAGCTAATATTGTCCATGTTTTGGGCTAAAGCCCAACACAAGTGAAGCCTGACCCATAAGAAAGATTCCAAACGCCATTAGGGTTCCTTGGACTATAAATAGGACCCTCTCCACACTTGGAGAGGGTGTTGGTTACATTTGCTTCATTTTATGTGTGTGTAAGTCACCAAACTCTCTCCTTCCTAATCTAATATTCTTCACTTTCCTTTCAACTTTTTGTTCTACTTATTTCATATGCTTATTATGGGTATTGGTTAGCTTATTGTTGTGTTTGGATCTTATATATTTTTGGGATAACAAGTGGTATCAATCGCCAAGGGGTTTTATAAGTTTTTGATTCGTGGTTTTTGATATAAAATGAACCCTTTTTTTTATTTTTTTACATTCGACTTACTTTTGTTATTGGAGTCTTGATTCTTAAGCTTGTTTAAGTCTTAGCTTTACAGCTTATTTGTTGCTTAAAAATATCTTATTAAAGAATCAAACATAGGTTATTTTGTTTTTGTAGTTTTGGTCGTGGTCTGAAAGAAAACGCATAGTAAAATCATCAAAAGCAAGCTTTTTGTTGTTAGATTCGATCATCAAGTTGTACTTTCATTCTTTACAAGCTTATACAAAGCTTATTTGAGATTCTAAACAACTTATTTGACACAAAAAATCTGGGTTTAAAAGTTTTTTGAAGCGTGCAGGACATGTTTATTTGAAGGGTGCGAAATGTGTTTCAGACGATTTATATATTTCGTGCGGAATATGTTTTATGAGATTTATGTTTGAACAGGTTTACATATTCCATGCGAAATAATAAATTTGTGCGAATCAAAGTGTTGTACAAATCATTTCGTGTGTGCGAAACATGTCATGCGAAATGTGTATTTTGAGCGAAATGTGTAGCATGCGGTTTATGTAATACAAGTGGTCACGTTTCATGCGATTTATGTCATCTTCTGAAACAAAACTTTGCCCAAATTTCTAGATTCATGCGAAATATGTGTAACATTTCTCAATTTTAGGTCATTTTACGACTCCTATTGATCCCAATTTTAGTATAGATAGTATTTTCCGTCGGGTTAAGAAATTCACTTCTAACCAAAGTGAGATCTCAAAAACCTCCCGGGTCGTTTTTCCCTCGACGAAGTGTGAATTGAAAATCGGTAATATTCGTGATCGCGCGTTTTGAATGGGTAAAAAGGAATTTTATTTGGTAATCTATATCTACTAAAAAAATGAATAAAACATATAGCATTTAAACGTATAAAACAGTTAAAAGTAAAACACAAAAAATGAAAACGGCAAACAAACGCGACATTAAAAATCCTAAATTATGAAAAATAAGTCCTACAATGATTTTTCTACTATTCCTAATCTAAAATGACTAAAAAGGAAGAATAAAGAAAACTAGACTAAAAACGGAGGTGATTTGAGTTAAAAACGCAAAGAAACGAAAATGGGAACGAATCCCGTTCTTTAAAACTAACATTTAAAAACCGCACTCATAACAACAATTATGGTCAATCTGTGGAGGATCTTGCGAAGACTTTACACCGGGGTCTTGATTGACAACGAATGGCTCTCGAGGAGCATTAACAACGTTGGTATTATCATCGGATGATTCGGAAATATCTTCAAAGTCTTTGGAAGTTTCATTTTCACCACAATATGTAAGCAAATCTTCCTCGAATTTCTTTCGTAAGAAAGCACATCCACGATAATACGGACCATCAACTGGGGTTCCACACTTTACACAACACGGAGAAGAGTCGGGTACGGGAACAAGAATCTTGTCTTCAAGTCTCCCTATCGAACAACAATCTCTAGTGTACAAACTTCCACAAGTCGAGCATTCCTTAATCGCGTAAAGAGAGTTCAAACGATGAGACGCCATAAGAATTAAACAATATAGAGAGATAAGAAGAAGAATTAAACGGATAAGAGGAAAAAGAAGAATATTTTTAGGTTTTGAAAATAATACATAAGGAAATAAAAATTAAAATAAGAAAGAAAATATATATATATATATATATATATATATATATATATATATATATATATATATATATATATATATATATATATATATATATATATATTGAATTTTTATAAAGAAAATAAAATGGAAATAAAAATATTTTTGGATTTTTATATTTTTATAAGAAAATATTTACAAATGAAAGCAATTAACTTCAAGGGGAAGGATCTTCAAAAACACTAATCTTCGAACGAAACGCGAAAATCGTACACACCTCCCCGGCAACGGCGCCAAAAATTGATCCCAATTTTAGTATAGATAGTATTTTTCGTCGGGTTAAGAAATTCACTTCTAACCAAAGTGAGATCTCAAAAACCTCCCGGGTCGTTTTTCCCTCGACGAAGTGTGAATTGAAAATCGGTAATGTCCGTGATCGCGCGTTTTGAATGGGTAAAAAGGAATTTTATTTGGTAATCTATATCTACTAAAAAAATGAATAAAACATATAGCATTTAAACGTATAAAACAGTTAAAAGTAAAACACAAAAAACGAAAACGGCAAACAAACGCGACATTAAAAATCCAAAATTATGAAAAATAAGTCCTACAATGATTTTTCTACTATTCCTAATCTAAAATGACTAAAAAGGAAGAATAAAGAAAACTAGACTAAAAACGGAGGTGATTTGAGTTAAAAACGCGAAGAAACGAAAATGGGAACGAATCCCGTTCTTTAAAAACTAACATTTAGCAAAAATGACCCTACGGAAGAAATAACCACTGCCCCTTAGGACAGAAAAGTCCCAAGGGCGCAAATGGTTAGTATGAGTGGTATTGAGAGGGTTGAGAGGGTAGAGGTCACAGGTTCGAGTCTTGCTCACCTGTGACTTCCCCTTTCCCCTTTTATTATTTTTTTATGAAAAACAGATTTTTTGAAAAGCTAAAACAGATAGAAATAAGCATTTTTTATAAAAAAGACTTTTTATGAAAAGCTAGAAATAAGCTAGAAAACAGCTAAGAAAAACTGACAGAGAGCTTGTTATACTAAAAAAACGTAAGGCTTAATCTACCATACTATTTCTAAGATAATAAAGTAAAACTAGTAATGACAACTAATTTCTTAAACCTAATGAGCTGAGAGAAACACACAAAAATAACAACAAAGAAAGACAATAAGCCAATAAGCATTTAAAAACCGCGTAAGCCTATGAGGCTTAAACTGCATACAAACAGAGTCCCCTTTTTAGCTCATTTAACTTCAAATTAAGCAATCAATTAAGCTTTTAGTGTTTAGAATTTGATTCTCATTCTAGAAGAATGGCTAGCAAGGACTTTTTAAAAAAACTGCTTTTGAGAGTAATTTTAAAAACACAAGAACTATTAAAACCGATGGTGAAGAACAGACTTATAGCAAGTTAAGGTGAAACTAGACTTGGGTGCTTGAACAAACTACAAAAAGAACAAAAGCTCACTTTGACTTGAAAAATAAAAGAACTGATGAGCTTATTTATTCTCTAAAAAATTGACAATTTAAAATAGATAAAGCTCCACCTTATTCTACTTATAATGCTAAAAATTAAGACTTATAACAAGATTTAACATCTTAAAATCCTGGATTGAAAAAGCTTTTTATTCAAAAATCTCCCCTGATGCAAAATGCATCAGATTGACCCCAAACATTGTAAAACAACATATGCAGACCTAGAAAACTTATTTAAACTCACTTATGACACTTAGTTGAGAGCAATTTGAGTAAAACCAGCGAACGCTAAGAGATTACTGAAAGTGCAACTAAACTAGTTTGACAGGTTTTGGACTTATTAAAATGCAAACAAATGAAAAGTTTAACAATTCTATTCCTAGTAAAAAAACTGACCTAAATTTTACTAAAATGTGAGAAGCTAGAGAAACAAAATATAAACAGACGAGACAAGATCAATTACCGCACTAACCCACATATGGTTAGTGCTATTGACCCAAAACAGCACAACTTTTAAGCATGTTATAAACCCATTTGAGTAAAACATAAAAATGAAATCAACACACCCTATTACTTATTCCAGCTATGAAACAGACTACAATAATACTTATAAACTTACTACATGATAAGCTACTACACAGAATTAACGCAACATATTGAGCTATCTAGTAGGATTTTAACTATGACAGATTTTAAAATGCAAAGTTATGTTGTAAAACACTAAAGACTCTACAAACTACAGAGCTTAACACGCATGTTTAAACAATCATGATCATAAGCATAATAAGACAGGTAAAAACACAATTAAGTAAACAAATAAGCATGTTAAGACAACCTACAAAAAGCATATAAGGAAGATTTAAGCAAGATAAGTCATTAAGATAGTAACTAAAGAGATTAGAAAAATAAAAAGAAATAAAACCTGGAACCTCAGCTTAACAGAGGTAAAAACTCATAAAGAGCTTATATCAACAAGCTCTGGCTTATTAGAAATAAGCCAGTGGGTTCATGGATCCATCCATTTTTGATCCATCATCCTATTTATGCTGTGGATTATTTAAGGGAGAGATTTTAGTAACTAAACCTCAGTTAAGCTTTTAAAAGCTAAACTGAGTATAATGAGCTTAAGAGTAACAAGAGTAGCTTATATGAGCTTATTTAAATGAATTAAAAGCAAAAGTGATCCAAAATAGGATTAAAAAGGCAGAATTAAAAGGAAAATTACATTTCATTAAATCTCAAAGGTTACAATGCTTTAAAAAGTAAAATTACATGAAGTTTAAGACTAGAAAATGTAAATAAGCTAAAAGATAAGCTACACTAATCCTCCTCTCTTTTTCTGTAAGAAATCCTCTTGTATTTATACTGATTTTGAGAAGCTTCCAGGCTCTCCACACGCTCCCCATGATCCAATGTCATCCCTTGATCAATAACTGCCTTATGATGCTTTGATCTGAGCCGTACAATGTTCTCCACGTCTGTGTAGCCAATGAGAGGTCGTGGGATCGCCAGGGTGTCATTCTTGGTGTCAGACGTGTCAAATGAAGCCTTCTAGAAAGGTTAATTGTACTTAATTCAGGTGAATTTGGGCAGGGTAAGTATGGGAGAGACGGGTGAATAGTAAAACTATTTCCCGCCTCCCAATTCTTTTATAATTTTGTCTGTTTGACATTTTGACCCGTGGATAAGTTTGGATAGATGGCAGTTTTGGTCCTTTACTTTGTATGGTGTTATTTCACTAAAGGTCCATGTGTAGTAATAACTTTGATAAATGGCAGAAAAGGTCCCTGGAAATGATAATTTGTTTTTTTCAGCCTTAGTCCTTGTTAACACTTATCACTTGTTAAGTGTTTTCTTGGGCTTGTGAATGGAATTTTGGCCTGTTATCTTTAGAGTGAGCTTTTTCCTGACTTCTTTTCACGGGCTTGGATTTAGACTTTTTGATAATTATTCGTCCTTGGTCTCGGCTTTTGCGTTCTTTTCGATCCCGTGCTCGGTTTTGTCTGCTTTTGTCTTTATTTTTTTGTCCTTTTATGATATCCGTACCTGCACATATACAAACACAAAAACAAGCATATATTTGCCATTTTAATTATGTTTTTGGTCTTTTGGGTTCGTTTTTCATGGTAAAAAGTATGTATAAAATAGCGAATATCAAATTCCCTCATACTAAAGTATTGCCGTGTCCTCACGCAATGTAATAAATACACGCTTAAAACTAAAAATTCCAATCCCTCCAAACTAATCACCTTGAAAAGTAGCAAAGTGCTCATCTAAATGGATTAAGGAATCAAAAGTTAATAAACGCCCCGTTTTTCCATTTTTTTATGCTTTTTCTAACTTTCCATACTTCACACTTCATAACATTATTTTTTCACTATTTTTTCACTATTTTTTTTACTACTTATGATCATAGAACAAGCAAAATAAATTCATCGTCCCCAACTTTCACTTTTCCATACTAAGCTTAAAAACAAGATCATTGTCAATTACAAGTCATGACACTAACACTACTCATAAATACTAATTGTGTACTTCTTTTTCCTCCTTATTCCTAATTATGTATCTCCAAGATTTCTATTTTAATGTATATTTACACGAAAGGCTCTTTAAGACTTTTATTTTCGAATACTTATTAATTCCTAAAAATAAAGGTAACGGTTAAAAATGCAATAATTTGATCTAGCCCTTTTCAATTGACTCGAAATGTCATCAAGATTTAAGTTCAAATCGAGGCAACCAAAAATTCGGCTTGTATTGGTTACTTAAGAAGGCACCATTATGTATATACATAAGGATCTTTAAGACATGAAAATGACCAAATCTTATTCTGCTACCATATACCCTTTAGGCTCTTTAATGGTTAACATAATAGACAAAAAATTAAGCAACATTATTAAACCTCAGTCTTTTTAGAAGGCACAACATCGGGTCAAGCCTCTGACAAGGATGTAACAAACATTTTTCGAACATCGGTTAACTTCCACGCCTTTTAGAAGGCTGTAAATTTCGGTTGTGAGCCGGCAAGATTTCAGCAATAATTTTTCAGTACTTGGATTATTATTGAATTCTACTTATCCATATTACCCTAATGGCTCTTTAAGGAATAGCAAAATTTTTATTAATGTGATAATATAATAGCCAAATTAAGTATTCCTGATGTGTAATCTTCCTAATCACAAAGGAACTAAAGAAAACTTTTATTAACTAATTATTAACCAAAATCCTGCAATACTGATATTTATTAAACAATTATTTATTAAAGGTGGACAAGCTATGGGGAGATAAAGCCACAATTAACATTATGTGCTTGAATGAAATACCTACTATCTCTAAGTGTAATGCCACTGGACATTTATAAATAACACTACATTTCTCGTTCTTCGACATTTAAAATCTTTTAGAGAATGAGATTCGCGAATGCTTGCCATAGAATATTTCACATATAGAGGCATATTTAATATTCTACATGAGTTTTAGCACAAGTCTTCATTTTACGTTTATAACAAATCAAGTTATTGCCTTGTTTTAAATCTACTTGTGACTAGCATTAAACTTTCATCGTTAAATGTAAGGAAAAAGCTCAGGTTTTAAAATAACAGACGGAGTCACAAAATTTATTTATCGTTCTCACTTTATTTATGCCCAAATCTCCTTAGTGTCATTAATTTATTTTTTTTATAAACTATTTTTCACGTTTTTTTGTTTTTTATGCATTATAAAAAAATTTAAATTTTTGCTATTTTTCACATAAATCACATATTTTTGGTGGAAAAACGGGTTACGTGAGAACAACGGTTGCAGGTATAATCAAATCGATAGATTCCCCCATACTAAAACTACACATTGTCCTCAATGTCGAGGAATGTATCCCCCATACTAATTTCAAAGCATAATTCAAGCATTAAGGGTTAATCGATAAGATTAGAATATGAGATTCCCTAAATGAAGCTGAGGATATGAAGCTCGAATAAATGGACAAAACCAAGAGCACGAGAGTCTTCAAAATCCGGGAAATCCTGGACAAAACAACACAAACCAACAAAACTCGAAACACAAGAAAGGAAAGGCAAGCCCCCTCTCATTAGTTGTTAGAAAATAGATAAGAAGATAGAAATGCTTGTTTTTAGTATATCCGAGTCACGTGCTTGAATCGATACCCAGAAATAATTTGTCCATGGGGAAACTAATGAAAAAGAAAATCTCAATCGGGCACTTATCAATTACATTGATTTGGTTAAAATTAAAGCACATGAAAGTTCCATCCCGATTGAGATGCACCGGCTCTACTGTGGAGATGTTGGGGTCAAAAGTTCGTGGATTCACTCCCGGTGGAGCAAGATAAAGGAGAAACCTCGGGGTAGGTGAGAAATGGGAGAAAAGTCCGAATGACAAATGTGAAGGAATCGTCATCTTCAACATTTTGAGAAAAATCAATCTCACTTCCCTTTTGGTCATCTTTTTAGCTCAATAAAAATTATCAATTACGGGACGCATCGGGCTCAATAAGTAAGCAAATCTAACATCCCGGTGGGGGTTTCGGTTTCAGTGGATGGTGAGAAATTGACGGTTCAATAAAATAAAATGAAATGATTTCAAACTCGGGCAAAGAGAGTAATTAGCATGAGTAGTGGATACTGCCACTTGCGTTTCTTAAGTTCATCGCTAAAAGACTCGAGTGTGTTCGGGGTAAAGAATTATCCGAATAAGAAAGAAAAGTATCGGACAAATCATTATCCGTGACTGGAATAGGTGTAGGATTGTCTTTCAAAGATTCGATATTAGTAATAAGACAATTATTTTAACAATCTCTCCGAAGGATAACGTCTTGTAAATTTGAAAGAAATATCTTCTAAAATCAAACTACTTTTTCTTCTGTTCGAAATCATTTACACCTCCTCGAATGCCTACGTACTCGATGTCTTTATATCATGTCATCACTCGAAGGTTCATCATCCGGATCGGCTTCAACAATTCCACTAATGGGTTAGAATTGGAGTATAAGAGGAGGTAACGGCGAAATCCTCGAGATTAGGGTCGTCTTTGAAGTAATGAACAATCGACTGTACTCGACGGTTAATTCAAAGATTCTCACAATAAATTTGTCTCAATCATTAACACTATTTTTATCTCTAGTAGGCACATTACCCGTATCGTCGGACATTACCCGCGAAATCACTTGGGATGGGGGACAAGGTTTCTTTATATAAACTTTATTAACTTCGTCCAGATACCGTGGCGGAATTAGTGTCGAGAGGCTCATCACCATATTTAGTGATTTTCGGGTTCTTCGATCAGGCAAGTCAAGTGTGATTGATTTAGACGTAGATTATCGAGCTATATTATCTACTATAGGGATAGTATCATCATCATCTTCACAAAGCTTTCAGAAAGCATTGTATAGACGGGCTGAGTATTATTTTATTCTTCGTAAGCGGGCTACACTTTTTTCGAACTTCACACTTGCACCATTTTTAAAATCAATGATTAAGTTTTCGATTTCTATCTCAAATCTTTATCATATTCTGCGATCAATCTTCATCGCCCTCAAAAATTCTTGTATAACCCAAATCTATTCATGATGTCTTCTAATGTTTTTAATAAACCATTGCTGCTCATGCCTATTTCCTCAATTACAATATTACTCTTTAGCCGGTTTGTTTCTTCCGCCGATTCGCTTTTTTAATTACTTTAACATTCTGTGTCTCTCGTTTTAATTATTCATGTTCTTAAAAAGAATTTTATCAAGGGATTCTTAACAATAAACGGTTCTAGGTCTGCGGGGATTGGTGGCTCAATAACGGAAGAATCATAACTCGGATTAGGTTCATAGTATGTTTCATTAATCGGTTGACATTGATAATCATAGTGAGGACCCCCACAATAAGCATAACAAAGATAATGTTGAGAAAAAATCGGTGAATTTTGTGGATAATAATTGTCACTAAAGTTTTGATTGTAACCGGGCTCCTGTCCTTAGACAAACAGGGAACTGTGGTTGAACAATCATAAAACCATAATGAGCAATTTAATTTCCACATAACTCACACATGTGAGTCTCAAACGGGGGTTGTGGAGTGTTGGTTCGAAAAACACTTGGAGAATCATGAAAAGAACTTGAGGTTTTGAATCATTTGATGATTGAATTTCTCATCTTCATAATTGCATGTAGGAGTTGAACACTTGGCCAAAATCTGTGGGAGTCATTAATGGTTGATTGCATTGTTCTGGAATAGAGATTAATCGAATCTTTTTGGTGGACAAATTATAAAACCGTAATGTGCACTTTCCCACAAAACTTGCAATTGCTGTGTTGACAAAAAATTTTTTCCATCTAATGATCACCGCTCTCGTAACAACTAATTATGGTCAATCTGTGGAGGATCTTGCGTAAGGTCTTTTCACCGGGGGTCTGTTATTGTCAACGCAAGGCTCTAGATGGAACATTAACAAGGTCCGGTATTATTCATCCGGTATGATTCAGATAATATCTTCATAGTTTTGGGAAGTTTCATTTTCACGACATATGTAAGCAATCTTCCTCGTTTTTCTTTCGTAAGAAAGCAATTCTCGACAGTACGGACCATACAAACCGGTTTTCAACACTTTGCACAAACTCGGAGAAGAAATCGGGTTTGGGAACTAGAATCTAGTCTTCGAAATTACTTCATTGAACAACATTTCTAGTGTACAAATTCCCACAGGTCGGCATTCCTTAATCGGGTTAAGAGGATTCAACGATGAGTGAGACGCATAAAGGAATTAAAACATTTTAGTGAGGATAAAAGAAGAATTAAACAATTAAGAGGATAAGAAGAAAGAATTAAACGGATAAGAGGAAAAAGAAGAATATTTTTAGGTTTTGAAAATAATACATAAGGAAATAAAAATTAAAATAAGAAAGAAAATATATATATATATATATATTTATTTTTATTTTGGATTTTTATAAAGAAAATAAAATGGAAATAAAAATATTTTTGGATTTTTGTTTTTAAGATAAACGAAAAATATTTTTGGGTTTTTTTTTTATATTTTTACAAGAAAATATTTACAAATGAAAGCAATTAACTTCAAGGGGAAGGATCTTCAAAAACTTTAATTTTATTTAAACGAAACGCGGAAATATAGAACTACACCGTGACGACAGCGGCGCATAAATAGATACCGTCACCATTTATACATACATATCTTATATTTATATATATATAGTAATATAGATATTTATATATTTTATTATACTATATATATATATATATTTATATATATATATTATATATTTTATTATATTTAGTATTTTTATTTATATATAGAAGGAAATACGTAATTATTAAGGAAGTTTTCATAATAGTATTAGTAAGTATTTGAAGTAGGGTTTAAGAAATTCACATTCTAACCAAGTGAGATATCAAAAACCTCAAGGGTCATTTTTCCTCGTTCGAAGTGTGAAATTGATAAACATCGGTAATGTCCGTGATCGCGCGTTTTGAATGGGTAAAAAGGAATTTTATTTGGTAATCTATATCTACTAAAAAATGAATAAAACATATAGCATTTAAACGTATAAAAACAGTAAATAGTAAAACTCTATAAATACGATACGGCAAACAATCAGAGTCTTTATATATCCTTTTAATTATGAAAAATAAGTCCTACAATGATTTTTCTACTATTCCTAATCTATTATGGGTACTAAAAAGACAGGTGAGTAGACTAGAATAGGATTGAAAAGACCAGAAGAAGAATAAGAACAGATAGATTAAAAGAAGAGAGAATAGAAGAAAGAAGAAAAGAAGGATAATGTATAAGATCAAGGGAAGAGAAGATAAGGGAATGGATATACGAATAAAGAGGAATAAAAGAAAAATAGTTCTAAAAACGGAGGTGATTTGAGTTATAAAACCGCCGAAGAAAACGAAAAATGGAACGAATCAAGTTCTTTAAAACCTAAACATTTAGCAAAAAAATGACTACGGATGAAATTCTATTTTTCCTAGATGAAAAATGATAAAAGAAAATTTTAGAAAAAAGAAAATTATTTTTTTGATTTTTATTTTATTTATTATGATTTAAAAACTGTTTTAATGAAATTAAATGATTAAAAATAGAAAATGTTTGAGAAAAAATCTGAGAAAATTACAGAAGTTAGATTAAGCTAAAATGTACCTAAGAAAAATAAGATAATGTAAAATTTGACTTTTTGGATAAAGCCAGTATAAGACAGCGGGATTATTGGCTCTAATATTAGCCAAATATTGTGGTTAAATAAATTACCAATGACCCTTTAGGACAGAAAGTACCATGGTGCGCAGATGGTTAGTATGTGTGGTATTGAGAGGGTTGAGAGGGTAGAGGTCACAGGTTCGAGTCTTGCTCACCTGTGACTTCCCCTTTCCCCTTTTATTTTTTTTATGAAAAACAAATTTTTGGAAAAGCTAAAACAGATAGAAATAAGCATTTTTTATAAAAAAGACTTTTTATGAAAAGCTAGAAATAAGCTAGAAAACAGCTAAGAAAAACTGACAGAGAGCTTGTTATACTAAAAAAAACGTAAGGCTTAATCTACCAGACTATTTCTAAGATAATAAAGTAAAACTAGTAATGACAACTAATTTCTTAAACCTAATGAGCTAGGAGAAACAAAAATAAGCAAAGAAACACAAGCCAATAAGCATTTAAAAACAATAAGCACTATGAGGCTTAAACTGCATACAAACAGTCCCTTTAGCTCATTTGACTTCAAATTTAAGCAATCAATTAAGCTTTTTAGTGTTTGAATTTTGATTTTCCTAGAAGAATGGCTTAAGGACTTTTAAAAAACTGCTTTTGAGAGTATTTTAAAACACAAGAATCTATTGAAAACCGATGGTGAAAACAGACTTATCTAAGTCAGTGGAAACTGACTTGGTGCTTTGCCAAACTAGAATGACAAAGCTCAACTTTGAGCTTGAAAATAAAAGAACTGAGAGCTTATTTTTAAAAATCAATTTAAAACAGATAAAGCTCCACCCTTATTCTACTTATAATCCAAAAATTAAGACTTATTAACAAGATTTAACATCTGAAATCCTGGATTGAAAAAGCTTTTTATTCAAAAATCTCCCCTGATGCAAAATGCATCAGATTGACCTAAACTTTGTAAAACAGCATATGCAGACCTAGAAAACTTATTTAAACACACTTATGACACTTAGTTGAGAGCAATTTGAGTAAAATCAAAACCTAGAGATTACTGAAAGTGCATAAACTATTTGACAGGTTTGGACTTATGAAAATGCAAACTAATGAAAATTTTAACAATTCTATTCCTAGTATAAAAACTGACTAAATTTTACTAAAATTGAGAAGCTAGAAGCAAAATTAAAAGACTACAAGATCAATAACAGCACTAACCATTGGTTAGTGCTGTTGACCCAAACACCCCTTTAAGCATGTTATAACCCATTTGAGTAAAAAAAATGAAATCTAATGACTATTACTTTAATTCCAGCTATGAAACAGACTATATTAACTACTTATAAACTTATAATGATAAGCTACTAAACCAGAATTAACAACATTTAAGCTATGCTAGTAGGATTTTAACTATGACAGATTTAAAATGCAAATTATGTTAAACTAAAATCTAAACTACAAGAGCTTAAAGCAGTTTAAACAATCATGATCATAAGCATAATAAGACAGGTAAAAACACAATTAAGTAAACAAATAAGCATGTTAAGCAACTAATAAGCATATAGGCAGATTTAAGCAAGGACAGTATTAAGATAGTAACTAAAGAGATTAGAAAAATAAAAAGAAATAAAACCTGGAACCTCAGCTTAACAGAGGTAAAAACTCATAAAGAGCTTATATCAACAAGCTCTGGCTTATTAGAAATAAGCCAGTGGGTTCATGGATCCATCCATTTTTGATCACATTCATCTATTTATGTTGTGGGATTATTTAAGGTGAGAGTTTTTTAGTAAATAAACCTCAGTAAAGCATTTAAAAGCATAAATGAGTATAATGAGCTTAAGGAGTAAAAAGAGGTAGCTTATTGAGTTATTTAAATGAATATATAAAAAGCAAAAGTGGATCCAAATAATAGGATTATGGTCAGGAATTAAAAGGGAAAATTACATTTCAATAAATCTCAAAAGGTTACTAATGCTTTTTAAAAAGTTCTGAATTTACATAATTTTTAAAGATAGAACATGTGAATAAGCTAAAGAATAAGCTACACTAATCCTATACTACTTTTTCATCTGTAAGAATTCTATTGTAATTATACTGATTTGAGAAGCTTCCCGGCTTCTACACGCTCACCATGACTCCAATGTAATCCCTTGATCAATAACGCCTTATGATGCCTTTGATTCTAAGCGTACAATTTCTCCATGTCTGTTTAGCAATGAGGAGGTCGTGGATGATACGCTAGTGGTGTCATTCTTGGTGTCAGACGTGTCAAATGAAGCCTTCTAGAAAGGTTAATTGTACTTAATTCAGGTAAATTTGGGGGGCAAGTATGGGAGAGACGAGTGAATAGTAAAACTATTCCCCGCTTCCTAATTCTTTTATAATTTTGTTTATTTGACATTTTGACCCGTGGATAAGTTTGGATAGATGGCAGTTTCGGTCCTTTACTTTGTATGGTGTTATTTCACTAAAGGTCCATGTGTAGTAATAACTTTGATAATTGGCAGAAAAGGCCCCTGGAAATGATAATTTGTTTTTTTCAGCCTTAGTCCTTGTTAACACTTATCACTTGTTAAGTGTTTTCTTGGGCTTGTGAATGGAATTTTGGCATGTTATCTTTAGAGTGAGCTTTTTCCTGACTTCTTTTCACGGGCTTGGATTTAGACTTTTTGATAATTATTCGTCCTTGGTCTCGGCTTTTGCGTTCTTTTCGATCCCGTGCTCGGTTTTGTCTGCTTTTGTCTTTATTTTTTTTGTCCTTTTCTGATATCCGTACCTGCATATATACAAACATAAAAACAAGCATATATTTGCCATTTTAATTATGTTTTTGGTCTTTTGGGTTCGTTTTTCATGGTAAAAAGTATGTATAAAATAGCGAATACCATAAACCCATTTCAATGTAGTATTTGATCACACAGTTTCTAAACACTATTCCGTTCATATGGGTTCTTATTTTCTCATGTATTTCACAGTCAAGAGAAGTCGACGTGTGTCTTTTGATACATATTTGAAACCAGGCACCTTCGAATGGAAAAGGAATAGCGGGCTTTGATTTTGTTGACGGCGATGATCGATTGGATCAACCTGCTGATATAGGTTTGCAGACTCACTGAGACATCGTAATGGAATTTTAACATTCAATAAGCTTATGGTAGTACGGTTATTGTTGCAGAAAGAAAACGATAGTTGTATGTGATCCCTTTCATATTATTGGTGTTATATATTGTCAGTATCAAATATGATATGCATGTTGAGGTCAAATTGTATTGTTGCCAACTCATTTTGGTATTAATAAATAATTTTAATTAAAAAAATCTAGTATTTGAGGGTGATTTTGAGACGATTTTCAGTATCATCCAACAAGGAGGTTCAGAAGGAGGTCTTGTTGATGGATCAAAAAACTTCACTTTGTATTGGTGACTCTATGTGGAACTTCCATTGCTTGAAAATAAAAAATCTTATGTATACATGTAACCGCACAGGACTCTTTAATTGTTTAATAATCTCCTCCGCAACAATGCAACCAATCAGGTTTGAGTTTTTCTGTACACAGTTTTGCTTTCATCCTATTACTTTTTTACTAATGTATAGATGTTGTATATGTGTTGCTAAGGGAGATTATAGGCTTTGACTCATTGATATCGATATTAAAGCTCCGAGGAACCACATACAGCTTTACAATCTAGTAATATAAGTGGCTTTTGTAAGTAGATGTATAATGATAGTTTCCTTTTTTGTTAAATCAAAAGTAATCATCACCTTAACTTGAGTCTTTGTGGTTTCAGAAAGAAGATGTTTATGGTGTTGCAAAGGAACATCAGCTATATTTTTTTTTCATAAAAGGGAGGTATTTTTTGTGATGTTCTTCCATTTGATGTTATTACATTCGGTTCAGCTACTCATTGATTTGAAATCTTTAATCATTACATAAATAGGGAAATACGTTTGCGTCTCTACTAAAGACATAAGCTTTAGTGCGTTTTCAGAAATTTGTGCATTCTTATTCGCAACCGCTGACTTTTTCTCACAAAGAAGCTTCCATGTGAGCAAACACATTTCAGTAGTCATATGGTTATATACTAAGTATTAACACGCTGATCTTATAGTTAGTTATTATATGAAGCATACTTCTTTCCTTTTTTTCTTCATGTTATAAGTTCATGGTAGATATAACTACGAAAAATGCTTTTCTCTTAATGACATGGTGTCCTTAATATTATCCCTTTCAAAATAAAAGTTTGCAGATAACACTAACTATATGTTACTATCAAGTGCTCGAAGCCAATCCATCTAGCAAAAAATAAAGAAATGGGTAGTTCTTCAAATGTTAATCAAATGGGGAAAAGAAAAAGGGTCATTATTACTCCTTTAGAAGAACATACAATATCACAGACCATAGTTAAAGGTAAAGAAGAGAATGCAGATTACCTTGTAAGTACCGATGATTCAATAAATAATTCCGTATGTTTATAGTTGATTTATCTTTACTTAATTTTGTTAAAACAATATTCACAAAACAAGCCCGCCCATCGGGAGTAACGGTTGCCGTGTTTGTTAATTATTTAGAGAATTTTCTTTTAACTAAACCAACAGTAATTGAAGTGTTAATATTGACAATGACAATTACTAAGAGCCAAGGCTAAACACTATCAAAGGTTGGTTTGCTTTTAACAAAGACGGTATTCACACACGAACATATGTCTCACTGTCAAGAATCAAACAAAAAAGAAAAATGAAGATTCTATGTTTACACAAACACAAAAACCATTAGAACTAAACGACTAACATTGTCTCAAAAAAAGTTTAATGAACCGAACCCGCCCATTGGGCGAGCTATGTAACTAGTATATATATATGTATATATATATATATTTGTATATATATATATATATATATATATATATAT
>BQNB010103669.1:0-23986 GCA_026074375.1 Tanacetum coccineum | reverse complement strand
GGTTTTGCGCGGTTTACTTCGGTTTAGTTTTCGATTTATGTTTTTCTTAAAATCGGTTTTCGGTTCGGTTCGGTTAGGTTTTGAACCGATGCTCATATATCAATAGTACATTTTCCAAAGCGGAGGTCAAGGGTTCGTATCAAAGCGGAGAAAGTTAATAACTTAATCCCATTGTGTCTACGGAGGTTCATATGCGTCAACTCCGAGCTATCCAAAAAGGTAGTTGCCGTGTAATTCGTAGGCTCGCAATAATCATTGAATTAGCATAATTGTCTTATTTTAAAAACAACTTATCTAATGTTATTAAGTTTTGTTACAACTGATTAACACGCCGTTACTTATGAACTATAAATAATACAAAAAATCGTTTACTTGGATCAACAATAGATGTAGCAACACTTAAAGAACTCGAACACGAATCAGAACTCATCGACGACGTCCGTGACAGCATTCCACCACGATTATACTCTTGTTTAATCGCACCATACATCTTGAGTGCTGGAAAAGAATCCATAAGTTACGGATCATCAAAATCATCCACCTTTTCAAACCCAAACCCTAAATCAAAACAAGCTGTCAACTCCTTAACATCAACATCCGTAACTTCACGAACATGATCGATACTCTTGCTATGACAAATCTTGTATTTTTTATATCAACTTCGTTGTTTCATCCTAAGTTTCTGCCACTCTAAATCTCGGTTTATGTCTGGTGACCATGTTTTTTTGCTTAGATAGAATGTGATGCGTATGCTGTGAGTCAGCCATCACACCACATAATTAAGACATGACAAAAGGGAGTATTTATATGGAGTTATTACATGTTTAGGGTTATACTCTATAGGTTTTGTGCTATAAATGATTTGGATATCAAAATCTAAAATAGAATGTAACGAATATAGTCAATATTTATTTCAATTCCTAAGATACTATAGTTTAGATAGAAAAAATGACATGATATATGATGTGGATCTAAATTATAGTGTCAAATAATTTTTGCTCACATCTACGGTCGTAAACGAATTAAACATTTAGCTAACATCTCATGAACCGTTAGATAAAAAAGATAAAAGTCCTTTATGTTCGTTTATTTAATAAATGAACGAACAAAACAACATTTTACGTTCGTTTAATTAAATGAGCGAACATGAACAAAAGTTTTGTCCGTTCATTTATGTTCGTAAATGTCCGATTATTCGTTCGTTTATGATGATATATTCGTTTATGTTCTTCTATTGTATCCTTTTATTATATAGTTTATAATTACTTTACTTAAACAAAAGAACACTCATTAAACACAATATTGGGTATATTTTTGTAAATGCTATGTTTATTTACATTTGATCATTTATTTTCGTTCGTTTAGTGTCTTAATGAATGAGCATGAAGAACGTTATTTTTCTTAATAAAGGAACATGAACAAGAAAATTCGTTCGTTTAAGCGATTGTGTATGTTTATTTGTCTGCTAAAATTAAACGAACGAATATGAACAAAGCTCCCTCAGCGTTCGTCCAGTTCATTTACAGCCCTACTAACATAGTCACATGACAATACTAGTGCTCTACAACTTTATTATAAAGTCACAACCGATGGCAGACCCAGGAAATGAAAAATCGAGTATTGTTACTTAGAAATGAATGATTTACAAGTCTTTAGAGTGTTAAATGTTGGGTTTTGATGTATGAGTGGGGGCGATTTAAGTCTTGAGTGGGGGCATTTTAAAAAAACGCTCAAAATTATAAAAAAATTACACTATAATATCATCTTTTTTGACTAGCCATGGAGGGCACCGCCCCCCAACCCTAAACCATCCGGCCCTACTGTGTAAGTAGTTGTGAACTTGAGCCACGCCAAAGGTTGTGCAACTTTAGTGCCAAACTTAAATCGGCTGTGATCTTTTCTCCATTCACATAAGACCCTTAATAAGTTATAGCTTAAAAATGAATCATCAATTAAGCAAAACACTAACATTTTATATTCACCCAATAAAAAACAAAAACAATCATCATATTTACTGTGAATCAAGAAAAGGGGTATCACATAATCCATACATGTTTCGAATATGTGAATCCAGATCTTCGAATTGCCATGACCCCAGAAGGGAACACGTGGCTTTACTTTGTTTAAGGCAGCAAGTGAGGCATCTAGAGGGTTTGAAATGCCATAAATGTTATTTAATATATTGAGGGTTGATTTGTATTCTATGAGGAAGTTGTAAACATGTAATTGCCGAATGAATGTGGGATACTCGAGGAGATGGAGGTCGAATATGTTGGGTTTTACAATCTAATTAACCATATTAATTAACACGAGTACGCAGCGTAATAAAGATAACATGTAAAACATAATAATTAACAAGAATAGAAGAAGTATACCTTTTAGCACGAAACGATACACCGTTAAAGGTAACCGTAAACACCGTCTTCTATATACGCGTGTGTATAATGTCACATGCAAAACCACAAGAATCAAAGTATGATTCCTCTAAGATTCCACACACTATACGTTCTTAGCAAACAACGAAGTATGCTAGTACTAGTAGTGATATAGCAAACAATAACCAAATCTTGACAATTCAAGTAAACCGAATGACCCTTTGTCCTTACGGTCGAACCAACAAGCCAATGAAACCCTTTGGGGTTTTAATTAGCGATCGAACAAAGAAGGAGAAGAAAACCAAATACCCTTGAGGGTTTTTTTAGTTTCGGTCGAGCAAGAAAAACCACAAGAACGATGTATAGATTTTTGGTTTCAAGTTATGTAAAGAATGAAAGCCTCAAAACTCTATATATAGTCCTCTAGGCTTTCCTAATCCTATTAGGATTATAATTCGAGCCGACTAAGAAGAAGGGGAGTCAAACTGCACGTTTTCAATCTTCGGTTTTGTATATTTAGTCCCTTAACTCTTTAATGACTAATATTAATACTTGTTAACATTTAACGATCGTTTGCTAAACACATAATATATTACTTTAATATATTTACTTGTTATATAACGTATAAACGTGTGCGTCCGCTTAGGCTCGAAGACATTTCCGGACATATATTAATTATACTTGTTCATATTCCAACAGCTCCCACTTGGACATGTATAAATAATATAATAACATTGGTAAGCGTCTAGCAACACGTCAATGCTCCCAGAAACATTCGAGTATGGTTTCACAGGGCATGAACAAATGATTTATGAATTTACAATCCTTTTGTTTCCGATACCGTTGTTAAATTGGATATGGATCAATGTCATTCCATATTTAACGATTTTGTTTCTCATATATGAAGTAATCAAGATTACTGAAAATCAATGAGACATATCTACATGAGTTTTCAGGTACGGCCATACACACATCTGATTATTTCTATGAGGGGCCCAGTGGTATCTTCTTCAACAATTTGAAGGAACAAATTCTATATTGACTACAAGTGTCTAGTCATCATGTGGCATAAACCATTCTGACATAGCCCTTATTAGTTACCTTATTCAGGACAACTTAAACTATATCAAGAAGGAATATCCACATATGCTAAACCTACTTGCGTCTCAAGTCTAAGGATTTATGTAAATAAAATCACGTACAAGATTCACTTGATGACGTCGATCCATAAAGTGATATTCTTGTGGCGGGGAAATCCAATATTCATCTTATGAATATCATGTGAGTTTGGTGGACTCATCCTTAATATCTCCAATATCACCAATCACTCAGAATTGTCTTAGTTTAACAATATTCCCATATTGTTAATCGACAACGGATTAATTTAGAATAATACATTTATTATTCATGGATTTAAACATGCAAATATAGGACACAATTTATAATATAAAATAACAAAATACCAACGTATCATTATCATAAAATAAAATTGTTTTAACATCCCTTATCCAAATACTAAAACACATATCTACATGAAACTACTAGCTACACGAAGTCCCATGCTCTTAGCATGTTGAGTAAGCTTTCCTTTTGGTAAAGCCTTCGTAAAAGAATATGCTAGATTGTCATATGTGTGAACTTTAAGAAGGTTACTTCTATGGTAGTGTCTGGTGCCCATCTGAACCCTCGGTTCGTTGGCGATAAGAAGTGCGGCTGAATTGTCGCAAAACATCTTAATAGGTTTGTTTATTGTTGGTACTATACCAAGCCCTGAAATAAACTTCCTAATCCAAACAGCTTGCATCTCTTGTAATTCAGCTTATGTAGCTGGCATTTCAATAGTACTTTACTTGGAGATTTTCTAGTCTACTGCGCTTCCGTTCAAAATGAAACGTATCCTGTCAGAGACTTCATATCATCTATATCGGTCTCAAATCCAGCATTGCAATAGCAATCAACTCGAAGTTCAGCTTCTGGATTTTCACCATAAACCAAGAACATATTTTAGTATTTCTTAGATACTTAAGAATATTTTTCACAGCAGTCCAGTGACATTCACCAGGATTCTGTTGAAAATGGCTTGTAATAATTTGCGCGAACGCAACATCAGGTCTAGTGCATCTTACAGCATACATAATGGAACCTACTGCCGAAGCATAAGGTACATTTTGCATACGCTTCACCTCTTTAGGTGTTGAATCACCTTGTGTTTTTAATTTAAGTTAAGTCTTTCTTGCATGAGGATATGACCACGTTTGAAATTATCCTTTTTATATCTCTTTAAGATCTTATCTATGTAAGCATTTTGACCAAGTCCAATCAATCGCTTCGATCTATCAATATAGATTTTGATTCCAAGAATAAATGATGCTTCCCCTAAATCTTTTATAGCAAAACACTTTCCAAGATAATCCTTTACACTTTGTAAACTTGGAATGTGATTACCAATGATGATTATGTCATCAACATATAAGACGAGGAATGTAACATTACTCCCACTAGCCTTTTGATATACACATGGCTTATCAAGATTTTGAGAAAATCCAAACCTTTTGATTTTCTCATCAAATATTTTATTTCAGCTTCTTGATGCTTGCTTAAGACCATAAATGGATCTTTGAAGCTTGCATACTTTTTGGGATGATTAGGATCAACAAAACCTTCAGGTTGCACCATATAAATGTCTTCATCAAGATAACCATTTAAGAAGGCTGTTTTTACATCCATTTGCCATATCTCATAATCATAGTATGCCGCTATAGATATGAGAATCCTAATAGCTATAATGTCAGCGACGGGTGAGAACGTTTCTTCATAATCAACCCCGTAGAGTTGAGTATAACCCTTTGCTACAAGACGAGCTTTATAGGTGTGTACAATACCATCCATGTCAGTCTTTTTCTTAAAAATCCACTTACTCCCAACAGTCTTACAGCCAAGAGGAAGATCGACCAGGACCCATACCATATTGTCCATCATGGATTGTATTTCCGCATTCATAGCATGGATCCACTTATTAGATTTTGAATCTAACATCGCGACTTTATAGCTAGTGGGTTCATTAAGATCCCCTAGACTATGCTCCTCTGCTTCTACATTTAGACATAAACAATTTGGAACTCGATGTGTCCTTTTAGACCTACGAACCGGAATCATTTCCTCTTAAGGTGGTTCAAAACCTTCAACCTCCGTAGGAAGTTCGCTAGTGATTTTAAAAGGTGATGTATCTTCATCTTGAATTTCTTCAAGACCTATGGCCCTCCTACTGACTTCTTGAGTTATGAGATTTTTCTCAAAGAACTCAGCATACCTCGCAACAACTATTTTGTTTTCAGGTGGGAAGTAAAAATAGTAACCCATCGTTTCCTTTGGGTATCCTATAAAGATACACTTAATAGATCTTTGTTGGAATTTGTCAGGCGTATCCCGCTTCACAAGCGCCTCACATCCCCAGACCTTTAAGTAAGACAGATTAGGAACTTTTCCATACCATAATTCATATGGAATCTTATCAACCTTCTTGGTTGGAACCATATTGAGAATGCGTGTTGCTGACTGTAGAGCATAATCCCAAAAGGATAAAGGCAGAGTTGTAAGATTCATCATAGATCGCACCATGTCTAACAAAGTACGGTTTCTCCTCTCAGACACTTTATTATGTTCTGGTGTGTATGGAGGAGTAAGGTGTTGAACAATTTCATTAGCTTTTAGATAATCTTTAAACACTTGGCTTATGTATCCGCCACCCCGATCAGATCGTATTGCCTTAATGGTCTTTCCGAGTTGATTTTCAACTTCATTCTTAAACACCTTGAATGTTTCAAAGACTTCATGTTTATGTTTAAGAAGATAAACATAACCATAACGACTATAATCATCCGTGAATGTAATGAAGTAGCTAGCACCTTGTCTTGACACATGTCTAAGTGGACCACACACATCAGCATGTATTATTCTGAGAAGATCAGTCGCCCTTTCGAGACGATGTGGAAAAGATTTCCTTGTCATCTTGCCCGATAAACAAGATACGCATTGATCAAATGACTCATCATCTGTTGATTTTAAAAGCCCTTCTTGTTGCAGCTTTTCAATACGTTTCTTACTTATATGAGCAAGACGACAGTGCCATAGATAAGTAGAGTCCAAATTATGTTTGGCTCTTTTAGTGCTAACATTATACATAGAATTAACATTTGGTACAAGATTATGCATATCAATTTCATAAATACCATTACTGGGAATAGCATTAAAATAAAACACATTGTTCTTAGAAACTGAAATTCCAAAATCTGTAAAACACTGGACAAATCCATTTTCTACCAAACGGTGAACTGAAACAACACCTCTAATTATAGAAGGTGCATAATGACAATTGTCTAAACAAATCACAAGGTCATTAGGTAAAACTAAGTCAAAACTTCCAATAGCTTCTACTTGTTTCAGCTTTCTTACTCCTCCAAGACCATGTTTTGTGTTACAAATATGAGTACCACAACTAGTGTCATACACCCAGGATTTAGTAGGAAAAGAAAATAATTCTATTATGAAGACATCTGAAGAACTGGCAGTGCCAACTTGCTTCTTCTTCTTAATCAACTCAGCAAGGTAAGCAGGACAATTCCTCTTACAATGACCCACCTCTTTGCAGTGGTGGCAGGTGTCATCCTTAGCTGGGTGCTCTTTAGCAGAAGGTTTAGGGTTTTTAGGCTTAGGGATATAAACTTGTTTATCCTTTCCCTTGCCATTAGCTTTACCCTTACCTTTAGCTTTAAGCGATTTCTTATTGGATTTCTGGATTTTACCATCTTTAATCATCATTACTCGTGGTGTTTCAGCCTTTTTAGGTAAACCCTTTGCATACTCAATGAGCATAGCATGTAGTTCACCAACTGTCTTCCCCATGTTATGCTTGTTGTAGTGAGGCCATTCAAGATTAAACCAACACTAAGCTCTTGTGGGAGCACATAACCAAGACGTTCCAGTTCCACATAATTCTTCATCTAATGACATATGGGCCAACTGGTTTTCCCTCATCCTGTTTGCAAGCATGGAAAGTTTATATTAGGTCAAACCACTCTAATCCAGCTTGTTTTTCAAACATGGATTTAAGTTCCTGAAGTATTTCATAACGTGAGGAATTTTCGAATTATCTTTAAAGTTCAGGAGTCATATCCACTGCGCAAGTACTCTGAATCGGTAGGTGAAGCAGGGGAAATAGGTTGTTCAATGACAAACATTTTCCTCTCGACTCTCAAGACTAACTTAAGTCAAGCAAACCAGTCATTGAAATTATTACTAGAAAGTTTTTCTTTCTCAAACATCGACCTGAAAGCTGAATGGTTTATGTTTTGAACAGGTAGTGCCATCTACAAAAACATAAAAAGTTCAAGAATTTAGTATTTTCGATAATACTCCTTGAAGAAAATTAATTACCCATGTTTATTTAAATAAACAATTAATTTCCTAAGGTTAGGACCCAACTTGACATACCCCCACCGCATCAGTTGATCTGCTAGTGATGGTGTATTCAAAAGGTAATCAACGATTGATAATTCACAACTATTGCAATTCCTAAACCATATGGGACTTACTTTATTACAATAATATCTAGTAAGCATGTTTTATCCCATCTATGCCGCGTGTTAACAGGTCTAACCACAACAACGCTAAGTCGTCCAATCAAAAACACTAATTATGTAACACTTACCGTCTCACGGAAAAGCGTATAATTACCTTGCGATTGCAAATCTACACACGTCTCACGCATAATAAAGAGCAATCTAGAAGTGTTTTTACAAATTGGATGGCAACAACTTAGTTGAAAAAGGGTATTTTATTTGACGTGTCAAATATGTACGAAGAAACATGCATACATCTTCGTATCATTGATTTTAATAAAAACTTTTTCTCAATTTAGTTATTATTACGGTATCACCTATTATCATCTTATCTTATACATAAATAGTGAGATCTTAAAATTAACGATTCAATGTATCTTTAAATGTAAAGATTTGCTTTTTATCGCGGGAAAAGATTAAAGAATGATTAAAAATCATTCAAACCCTAGACCATTCGCGACTTCCTACATAGTATACAAGGTAAGGAAACTACAACGTAGTCAGGTATTATAGGGTAATGGTATCTACAAGACCGAAGTCTTGATGAGTCTCCCCGAACCTTATCCTTGCAACTATATAGTACTTTTGCAAATTACGTCATTGATAAAAATTAAAACAATTAAAAACACATTATGAACTATAAATTGCTAGTCTAATCATGGAAGATTTTATATCGGATGTAAGCCGAATCCACTTTTGACTTTTTGCATTATATAGTCCATAATAAATCTTATTTCGATAATCAATAGTCATATTTATATTTGTTTTTCGAAAAACCATTTTTTTATTTTCTCACAAGTCAAGAACTTAAAATAAAATATATAAACATCAACTAAACTAAAATATATAAACATCAATTAAGGCATGCAAACATTAAATATGATCCTAATTATCTAATAATTAAATAATGTATTTATTCACATAAGGCTCCTTCATCCAATGACTCCGGCCACATACATCGAATTAATCGATTGCGTAAGCCTTATATAAATAAATATCACATAGCACAAATCTTTAAACTATTTTTAGGCCCATTAATTCAATAATAAGGGTCTTCCCGAATTCTTGAATCATTGATCTTACTAATTAAGAAAATAGTTAAAATTATGCGAATCTTGATCATATTTAAACCAAAACCTTTTAACAAATTAACAAGATTTAAATATTTAATATTAATCCATAATAAATTTGCATGATTTTATCATGGATCTCCATTAACTGTTAACAAAAACTTAAAACTATTAACAATTAATACATCAAATTTTATATAAAATTGCATACAACCTAGATTTTGTCTAATTAATTTTATTAACCGTTAAGATCAAATCTTTTTAACAAAAAACGCCCACCGGGGCATTAAATTAATCACGAAACTCTAATTTGTCCAATTTTATTCTTTATAATTAAAGATTCTACACGATGGCTCGTGATGCCACTATTGGGTTTTACGATCTAATTAACCAATTAATTAACACGAGTACGCAGCGGAATTAAAGATAACATGTAGAACACATTAATTAACAAGGATAGAAGATGTATACCTTTTAGCACGAAATGATACACCGCTTAAGGTAACCGTTGACACCGTCTTCTATATTCGCGTGTGTATTACGTCACACGCGAAAACCCTCCAAGATCTAAAGCAAGATCTCTCTAAGTCGACACACACAATATGTTCTTAGCAAACAATGAAGTATGCTAGTACTAGTAGTGTTTTAGCAAACGAACACCGCAACACTTGAATCTAATCAACACGCGAGCAAAAACCACCGCCTAGTGGTGGTGGTACACGATCGAACAAACACCCTTTAGGGTTGTTTGTTTGTTCGACGAACAAATATATATATAGTATCATAATATATTACATGCACCACAAGTATGCATCTTTTCATGAATAACCCATGCGCATTAATTGCCTTTTAATGCAAAACTCATGCGATGGAATCTTTGCCAGGAAAGAATAGTAGAGAATAGAGATGGATTATAGTCGACTGACTATATTGGATATATCATATATGTCATTCGACTTATTAAGGATATCATATATCAATCCATTTATTTATGAATCCAAAAGGTATTTATATAGCCTCAAAACTTGTTCTTCAAGTTAGACTAGAACACCTCTTTAAGTTTCATAAATTGACACTCTCCTCCCTTTTACTCTCCTATAAGTTCACCATTAATATTACGTGAAAACATCTTAATATAATTAATACACAACAACATTGTTAAGCGTCTAGTAACACACGCCAATGTTTCCCAGAATTACATGAGTGGTACTTTTCGAATAGTCACAGTAAATAATTTTAAGTATTTACAATCCCTTTTTTCCGATACTGTGTTTAAAACTGGATATGGATTCAAAGTCATTCCCTTAATAAACGATTATGTTTTCCTCTTTAATATATGATTAATCTAATTACCAAAAATCATTGAGACATATCTACCTGAGTTTTTTGGGTGCGGCCACACATACATCTGATTAACCCTATGAGGGGCCTAGTGGTATCATACTTCAACTATTGAAGGAAGACAAGGCTTCTTTATTGACAACAATGTCTAGTCATCATAAGGCATACATCACTGACATAACCCTTATTAGTTACCTTATTCCAGGACAACTTAAACTAATAATCAAGAAGAATATCCACATCTAGCAAGGACCTACTTGCATCTCAAGTGTAAGGATTTAGTAAATAAAATCACTTACAAGATTCACTTAATGACGCCGATCCATAAAGTGATAATCTTGTTAGTTGGGGAAGTCCAATATTCATCTTATGAATATCATGTGAGTTTGGTGGACTTATCCTTAATATCACCAATATCAAATATCTCCAATATCACCAATCAACTCCAGAATTGTCTTAGTTTTAAACAACTATTCCCATATTGTTAATCGAAACGGATTAATTTAGAATAATACATTTTATTATTCATGGATTTAAACTATGCAAATATAGTACACAATTAATTAAATATAACCCATATACCTCGTATCATTATCATTAATAAAATTGTCTAAACATCCCTTATCCAAATACTAAATAGATCAAATGCATGATAATTCTAGTTGACAAATCATGCCTCAAGATACGACAATCGTACTTGTTGACAAGGCTTAGATTTTATAATTTCAACTAGATTTGATCTTTAGGAATTTTGAGAATACTTATTTCAAGAATTCAATAAGTGAAGTTCTTGAATATGTATGATGATTGTTTGTTAATATATATTCAAATATCTCGACACACTATATCTCATAAGGTGTGTAACATCAACTATTGACATAATCATCTTCCACAGCTTCCAAAACTGTAAAGCATTCTTGTTCTTTAATGTATAATGCAACTATGCTCTCAGTCGAGCACAATTAGTCCACATGGTCATCATAAAAAATGAAATCATACCATGACTAGTATTGAGTGTCATCTCAATTTGATTTAGCATCCGTGTACACAAACAACCCCATGCTTTTAAAATAATAGTAGAGAATAGAGATGGATTATAGTCGACTGACTATATTGGATATATCATATATGTCATTCGACTTATTAAGGATATCATATATCAATCCATTTATTTATGAATCCAAAAGGTATTTATATAGCCTCAAAAACTTGTTGTTCTCCAAGTTAGACTAAGAACACCTCTTTAGTTTCATTGAAATTGACACTCTCCTCCCTTTTACTCCTTTTAGGTGTCGACCAATTAATTATTACGTGAAACATATTAATATAATTAATACACAATATATTAATTACATTAATAAACGTATCCTCTGTGTAAACACGTGTGCCCCCATAGGCTAATATATTTTTGGCCGTATATTTATTTATGATATGGACATATCCCAACACAACGTACCTTATATCTTGTGTGAAAAACATGTCAAATGTGTTGGCATTTTTGTTGACCGAAGACTTCATTTTTGTTGACCGAAGACTTCTTAAATTTCAAGTGACTAAAATTCACTAGTGTATCTTAGATTTCTGTTTGTCATATTATATTATACTAGTACTTTAAGATAATGATGCTTGTCTAAAAAACATAATGATGCTTGTCTAAAAAGAAAACTTTTTTTTGAAAGACAATATACTACTGAGAGTGTTGGGTGTAGTAACGTCGGCAACGGCGTTGGCCGGCGTTGACCGGCGTTACTACACCGTTAGCCGGCGTGCCCAACGGCGTTGGGTCCGGCGTTGGCCGGCCAACGCGCGTTGGGGGGTGTTTAAAAAAAAAATTCATTTTACCCCCTGAAACGTTTTATTTATATTTTACCCATTTCCTCCCAATTTTGAAAAGTTTCACTTTACCCCCCCTAACGGCTAGTTTTTTTTTTTAAAAAAAGTTAATTTTTTTTTTTAATTTCGTAATGTTTTTTTTATTTCGTGATGTATTTTTTTTTTAATTTCGTAATGTGTTTTTTTAATGTAATTTGTATGTTTTAATTATAATGAAAATAGTTAGTTTGTTAAAATAATGAAATAATTATTTAGGGGGTTTTATGAAAATAAAAAGGTGAGTGGTGTTATTTGGTTATGATTAGAGGAGTGATGTTGGTGTTGGTGTTATGCTGATGTGGCGCTGATGTGACACGCAAAAAATGGTATTACCGTGTTACGACAACTGAGGCTCTGAACGAAAACCGCAACCAAAAAAACATAAGTGACATTCACTTTATCAACAAGATGATTAAATGAATTATACGTTTTTGACTAACAAGATGATTAAATGAATTATACGTTTTTGTCTAAGGGTGTGTGTTTGCTTCTTAATGGACTAATTCAGAGCCCAACACTAATTCGGTCAAAGGCTTGCTTGTTTGATAAAATATTTAAACTATTGAGTTATTCCATAAGCCTCTGAACGATTTTGCTTGAGAGGGGTCTCTAAACCAAGACATGACATTTTATTCATATAGCGTCTCTAATAATTTGTTCAACTGGATGATCTTTGTGTATTCTTGTAGTTGGAATAGGACTGACAGGCATAAATGCATCTAAATTGTTCATGTCAGCCTCTGCACCAACATCTTCATCATCATCTGAATAAACAATATCTTCCAATTCAGGCATATTTGGATCATTTGGAAGTTCAATGCTTGTTTTTGGATCAACAACATTAACTTCTATTCCAGCAGCATTAACAGTTGAACTAACAGCATTAACATTGTTAGTGCTGTTTCCATCACTAGCAGTATTAATATTGTTAGTGCTGTTAATATTATCATCCTTCTCTTGATTAATTCTTGGCTCCTCTGTACTTGGAACCTCACTATCTTTCCCTTCAGTTGGATTTCCACTTTCATTCCCTGGATCTTCAGCATCCTTCTTTTCCTCCTCCCCTGATGGTTTGAATCCAACATCAGGAGAATCCTTTGAATTCTGAGAGAATAGTAGATCAGCATGCCACATTGGTAGCAAAATGTAATCTTTGCCAGGTACTATCTCCATTCTAGCTTTATTTGCATCATCATATGCTTTTGTACCTGCATTACCATTAGAATGATTTCCTGCAACAACTGGCTTATAGTTTATAGAATTTGTTAGTGCATCTATATCAAAAAGCCAATTAGGTCCACTTCCTGCAATATTAGATGTATTTTCACTAAATTGTACATGCATGTTCTCTTCTACTATCCTAGTTCTACTGTTGAATACTCTGAATGCTTTGCTATTGGTAGAGTATCCTACAAAGAACCCTTCATCAGCCTTTCTATTAAATCTACCTAGGTGATCTATGATATTAAGCATTATAACGGGACACCTAAATGGTCTCATGAAGCTTAAGGCAGGTTTTCTACCTAGAAAGAGTTCATAAGGGGTCTTGTTGTGAGTCTTGATAACTAACACCCTATTTTAGACATAACAAGCAGTATTAACTTCTTTAGCCCAGAAAGTTATTGGCAATTTTGAATCAGCTAGCATAGTCCTAGCAGCCTCTATTAGTGTCCTATTTTTCCTTTCAGCTACTCTATTTTTTATGGAGTCCTAGCAACACTAAATTCCCTTTTAATACCATTCATTTCACAGAACTGATTCATGACCCTATTCTTGAATTCACTCCCATTGTCACATCTAATCACTTTCACCTTAAGGTCTATTAGATTTTTCTATGCCGGTTTGAATGTTTTTAAGGAAATTACTAGTTTCATCCTTAGTGGCTAAAAAGAAACCCAACAAACCTACTAAAGTCAATCTATGACAACTTTGAAGTACATCTTTTTTATCAAACTCTTTACAAATGTTGGCCAATTAAGTTCCATGTGCAAAATTTGTATTGGTTGACTGATGGAACTGACAGTTTTTAGACTTACAAGAAGCTCTGTGTGTTTTCCCTTCTGTACAGCAACACAGGTTTGATTAATTTCAAAAAAGTTTTAAAGGTAAACCTTTACAAGGTTTCACTTTAATAGTTTATCATTGTTTTGATTTTTACATGCACAAGCCTCTTATTCAAGATTGATTCATTGAGTGGCTTTTGCAAGAGATAAGTTAGACCTCCTTGGGGAACAACATCTTAAAAATAACAATGTACATGTTATCTTTCTTGTAAACTTTAAGCAACACTAGACTTTCATCAGTCTAACTTAAATCTGGAGACAAAACAACAAATGTAGTATCAGTAAAAAGAAACACTATTCTTCTTGTCACAGTATTTTGTGAGACACTAAAAAAGGTTAAACTTAGTTCCTTACAAAATACACATTCTTTAAAATCAATTTACCAGTTCTTATTTTACCTTTCTCAATAATTTTCCCTCCTTTGGAATTACCTCCAAAGGCAACAAATCCTCTATCAATTTCTTCATAATCTGTAAGATAGGATGTGTTTCCTGTCATGTGCCTAGAGCATCCACTGTCAATCACTCCTTTTATCTTTCAAATCTAGCTGTGATTGCCACTGCACATAAATGTAGATATAGAGTTAGTTTCTTTTGGGGACTAAGATTTACTTACTTGGTCTGCATTATGAATCATTATAGTCAAGTTTTTAAAGGGACATTGATGCACCATTGTTTCTTGAGACATGGTCTAAGACTTTATGTTTTGATCTCCAAACCCAACATGCTGAGGCTTTTAATAGCATTTGTCTTGTTTCCTTTACAAACCACTAAGACACTGCTTTTGCCTTTTAGTATTAACTCATTGATTTGGGCCTAGCCTGCATTAAACAATTTTTTTCCATTAACAATATTAGCCCTCTTATTACTATTACTGTTATTAGTTGCTGTTATTTTGTTAAAAGGCCTTCTAGCAGTGGAATATGCATTATTAATAACATTTTTCATAGGTCCTGCATTATTCACTGCTGTTCTTAGTTGAACAGTATTAACTGGTCTAGCAGCATTAAGTGAAATTGGGCCAAACCTAGTTAAGACTGTTCTTGGAACCATGTTCCTTTTTGGACTGGGGTGAGTTAATTTAGAGAAATTATGTTTGTCCAATCTTTAAACTTTGGTCCAAACTGGTTTTTCAAACCTTTGATTATTATACCAGTTATTAAAATCTTTCCTCAAATGTTCAAAACTACCACACACATGACAAGCTTTGTTGAAGATCTCAAAATCATTTCATAACTTTTGAGACATCTGCTAGTTCCAATTTCTCTTGTTTCCTCTAGGACTAGGTGTGTTTTGCCTATTTTTATCAACTGATGTGTTCCTAGGAGATTTTACTTGCTTAGTAGACTTAACAAAGTTTATCTTAGCAAAACTAGGTTTATTAAACTTCTCAACTGTTTTAACCTTAGGCACATCTTCTTCCTTACTTTTAGACAGCCAATCCTCAATAATTAGGGCTCTATGTTCTTTCCTTGCAGTCTTAGGTTCATTAGTCTCAACAGTAGGCTTTTCAACTACAGACTTACTAACAAAATCATTCTACAGAACAAAAATCATTAGGCTTGGATAAACTAAATTACGATTTTCGTAAGCATAAAATTTCCCAGTGTAGAGAGGTGGACACTTTATACCCTAATCTTGTTTTACACTTATCCATTTTCTGTCTGTTTAGAAGTTCACTTAGGCTTTTTGATGAATTTTCAAATTTTTGTACTGTAAGTTGAACCTTATCTTTTTATTTTGTAACCAACTCCAACTTCCTTTTAAGCTTTGTAATATCTTAAATCTCTTATCTAGGATTTCTGATTTAAGGAGTTTTATATCTTTATTCTATACACAGACTTATTTTTCTTAAGACTACCAATTAGCTTATAGATTCAGAAAACTAGTTTTATTAGGGAGACAACATTTATCTAAGCTGTTCTTAAGTCTTTACTAATTGTTCATTTTGTTCTTTTAAGTTCTTTTAAGTATTCTAACAGATGACAAAATTTGAGTCATTAGATAACTCCTGAGTTTGTAGAAGAACTGGAACGTGTTGGAGAATAAGCCATGAGAGCAAAATTGGTTGGACCTTCTTCTTCTTAGTCACTCCAATCATATCTAAGGCCATCACACTAAGATAATAAGGCATTTGAAGTAGTTTCCTCAACTGGCACAGTCCTTCTGGTAGGCTTCCTATTCCTGCTGTCTTAATTCTTGGGTGCCCTGCACTCTCTTGCAAAGTGTCCTATTTTGTGACAGTTGAAACACTCCACTTTGGACTTGTCAAACCTAATTCTTTCTTTGTTGGCCATGTCCAACTTCCTTCCAGTATTCGTAAAGAATCTTCTTGCCCTCTTGTCAGCATAGCAATGTTCCCCATCAAATCATCTCTTCTAGATCATCAAGATGGATTTGTTGTTGATACTTCATTATCAAGCTGTGGAACACTTGGTTAGCTAGCAAAGAAGGAATAAATCATAGCATCACTCAAATTATCAACAGTTGTTGAGCTATCAACAGCACCCCGAGTGCTAGCAGTATTCACACCCTGAGTAGTATTAACTGCTCTAGTTGCACTGTTAGTGCTGCTAGTGGACAGAAAGGCTACATTATGTGAGATTGCAGTTGAGATAGATGGCCCCTTGACCTCTGAATCATAAGCTTTAGTTTGTGAGAGGTCATCCAAACTTAATGTCTCAATCTCTGGTTTGTTCCTTACACAATAGTATGCATAGTCCATTCTTCTTGTGACAGACTTTCTCAAGAACTTTGAATGAGGTCTTTTGATGAGATATTCTTCACCATGCATCTCAGTTGACTAATTAGCTATTGAAGCGTTTCATAGGTATTGCTCAATCATTTTGGTGCTAGATGCAGCAAAAGTTTTCAAATTGCGGCTTCAGAATATTTTTCTGAGTTTTCTTTGTAGCAGCATTACCTCTAAATCTGTTCTTAATTTCCTACATCAATGTCTTAGCATCCTTGTAGGATTTGAACTTTAATTGATGCTCATTAGGTAAGGCCATCAACAAAGTGCTTCTTGCCTTTAATTCTGCCTTTCTTTGTGCTTTCTCTTCAACAATTGTAGGAGGGATAACAGTCTCCGTACCATCAATAGTTCTTGTTACTATGGGTGCATTAACATTTTCTCATCTACTATAGTATGTAATCAATGCACTGTAGGTACTGCTCCATCCTCATCTTCTGAGATCATATCTCACCAAGGCGGTGTAAGGGTAGATGTGGTTTGAGTAGATTGAGAGTCTATTGCTTCTTGAAAAAAAAATTAATCTTATCTCTAGTAAAGTTTCTTCTTATTCAAAGCTTCTCACAAGCTCTGATGCCACTTGTTGATCTTAATAGAATAGATCTCTAATCCATTAGCTTGTATAAGGTATAGTTATGCAAGATAAATCTAACATAACTATAGTAGAAACTTTGATTGTGAATATCAATGACTATGCGGAATCTTAACTCAATGATACTAGAAGAATTAAAATGAAATAGTAATGAACAATTAAACAAACAGTTTACTAGACTTTCAGCTCAATTTAAAACAAACACTCTTGATAGGTTTTGGGTTTACAAAACCTTGAAGCTACGAATAACACTTTTCTAGATATTTGAATTGATACGATTTTTGGTACATAGAACTTTATACCCTAGGACCTCCTTTTATACACCAAGGAGTCCTAACAGGCTTTCAATATTTTCATATGTTATCATGAATCTTCTAAACAAATACTTATACAATCTTTTACAAAAATATCTCTACTTTTTACCGTAAGTTATTCTTGATAAACGTTCTTCATCTTTATCCTTTCTCTTGTCTTTATTCTTCTGACAGTAGAAATTCTTCTAGCAGTTGTAATCTTTCAACAGTTGTAACCAGCATCATTAACTGTGTACAAGCAGTAATAACTAATTAGTAGGGGTGTTCAAAAAAACCGTGAAACCGACGAACCGAGCCGAACCGCTCAATCCGAAACCGAAAAAACCCGAAACCGAAGAAACCAAAACCGAAAAAAACCGAAACCAAAAAAACCCGCTTATAATGGTTCGGTTTCGGTTTTTACTTTTAGATATCCGCGGTTAACCGAACCGAACCGTGCATATTATACATGATTATTTTCTAACTAATATTCAAATAATTGTACAAGTATTAACCGATTATTGCAATACTTTTATTGTATAACGACTTTTTCGCTCGTAAAGTAAACATTTGTAAAAATCTATGTGTGAAAATTGATTAATGTGATCGTAATCTATAACGTCGAGTAATATTTTTTGTTAATACGTTATATATGAATATTTGAATGCAATTATTGTAACGAAATACTTAAGTTTTATATGACTTTTAAATTCAACGTCATTTAATTTTACTAGAAATACATTTTATGTTCTAGACTATGTTATTTTTTATACAGTTAAACTTTATTAAAGTCAAAAACCGCCCCCCCCCCCCCCCCCCCCCCCCCCCCCCCCCCCCCCCCCCCCCCCCCCCCCCCCCCCCCAAACCGGTACCGTGACCCGAACCGCGGGTAACCGCTCACTTCGGGTACCCGCATGTCCGGTTACCCGCCTAGTACGGTTCGGCGACGGATAGTAATAGAATACCGCCCCGCGACGGATAGTTTATATCTTCCAACTACGAACCGAACCGACCGTGAACACACCTATATTGAATATTTTCTTCATTCTTCATCAGTTGTACTAAGTTAACTGTAGTACTAACTTTATGCAATAGTTGTAACTTTCTCAAGCAAGTACTTAACATATACAAAGCAGTACAAGTTACACTAACAGTAGTAACTTTTATTACTAGAAGTTTACTATTAGTAGTATTTCTTTGAGTCTCTGGAGTAAGTTTTAACTTCCATTAAGGTGTAGTTAATATTACTAGACAGTAGTTACTAACGTACTAAATACTTTGTATATTTTTCACTAATTATAACAAACGCACTAAGTTATGCTTAGCTAAGAGTACTCTCAACCTTTAGCAGCAGTAACTTCCAAACAGCTTTAAAAAGTCTTTTAATCCCAACATTAGGACTTTAACTTACAAGAAGGATTTCTCGTAAAAAACGTTTTCACAAATTAACCTTTTTAACTTATGACTTTTATCTATTTAACTTGATCAAATCTGTCACTCAAATAATCTAGTTACTAATATATCAAATCCATTTTGTTAATCAAATAACATCAGCAGATTTCTCCTTTCAAATGATAAACACCGTAGACAAATCTTTAAAACTATATAGTTCACAACGGGTCTTTCAGAAAATACCGTTATGAGTATACAATCAAAGTTGATAATCAAAGTTGATAAGATAAGATATGATAGGATTTTGTTGGGATTAAAAGCTTCTTGATACTGTTTGGAAGTAACTGCTTCTAAGGTTAGAGTTACTACTGCTAGTATATATTACTACTGCTAATAGAAGTTAAGACTGCTCAGAGACTTAGAAGAAATACTACTAAGTAGTTAATACTGCTAGTATAAAAGTTACTACTGTTAGTGTAACTTTACGTACTTGCTAGTGTATGTAGTATGCTTAAGTAAAGTTACAAAATGTTTGCATAAAGTTGGTAATACTGTGTAACTTAGTAGGCTGATGAGGATATGAAAAAAAATATTCCAAGTAGTTACTACTGCTTGTACACAGTTAGTGCTGCTGATATAAAAGTTAATGTTGTTGCTTACAACTGCTGAAAGATTACAATTGTTAGAAGAGTTTCTACTGTCAGAAGGATAAAGACAAGAGAAAGGATTAAGATGAATATTGTTTATCAAGATTACTTACGGGATAAGTATGAGATATTTTTGTAAAAGATACGTATAAGTTATTTGTTTAGAAGATCATGATAACTTATGAAAATATTGTAAGCCTGTTAGGACTCCTTGGTGTATAAAAGGAGGTCCTAGGATATAGAGTTTAATGTTCCAAAAAAATATACATTCATATATTTTTTATATATAGCTTTAAGGTTGTAAACCCTAGTACTACAAAGAGTACTCGTATTATTGATAATAATATTGGAGCTTTTTAGTGATATCATTGTTCATACAGTTTACTGTTTCATTAATATTCTTCTAAGTATTAAAGAGTAGATTCCGCATACTCTTTAGTATTCATAAAGTTTCTACCATAGTTGTTTTGGATCTATTCAAAGTAACTTAACCTTTACAAGCTAAGGAATCGATCTTAAGTTGAGATCAACAAGTTTCAAGACGTTAATACCGTCCCCTATATTTTGTTAAATCCATATTTCCAAAAACACTTTATCAATACCTAATCGCCTAACTTTTACATTCGTCTCGACGACTTATCTCAAAAGTTACTATTTTTAAAAGTCTTACGCTTTTATAACATTCGGCATTCCATAATTACCTTTATGACGTTTCTAATGTTTCCAATCAATACGCTAATGTTTTTATATGTTTTGCCAATGTTTTAAAACCTCAAAAATGTCTGAAAGTGTCCGAAAACCTCATTTCATTTTCCAATTAGCAACTACATTTAGTGTTTTGCCGAAAAAATGTTTCAAACTTCCAACGGCCGTATCTCATTCGTTATGTGTCCGTTTTTAGCGTTCTTTATACGGGTGGGGGGGGGGGTTGTGGGGGGGTGCTTCGTATTATCTTTAGGCGTTCTTTATTACCAATGGGGGGGGGGGGGGGGAGAGAGACCATAGGGGGGTTAGAATTTGAATACTTTTGAGGAGTAGGTGGTGGGTTATATGGTTTTTAAGGGGTTTGGAAAGGTTAAGTGTAAATTGTTTTGGGGAGGTATGATTAGTGGTGGGGGAATTATAATTGGGGGGGGGGGGGGGGGGGGGGGGGGGGGGGGGGGGGGGTTTAATTTTTTGATTAATTAGGTAGGTGTAGGTGAGTCGGAAGTTGAGAGTGAAACTAAATGGTAGGATGATTTTAGTTTTGATTTGTAGTTTGATTTAATTGGAGTTTGGGGATAATAGATGGGAATAAGTCTATGCTCAACAATCAAAACCTTAGATATAACCAAGAGAAGCATAATATAATAGGTTATTCAAGTGTATCATGTTTATTTTCATAAAACCACAAACACGATAAGCCTGACCCTGCTATAGAACCATAAAGAAGACCACAAAGACGGAATAAACACTTACAATAACAAGATGCATGTAACAGGACATAGATCTAACCTAAAAATCCTTTAAAGCTATAAACACAATTGATCGTTGGGGGGGGGGGGGGGGGGTGGGGGGGGGGGGGGGGGGGGGGGGGGGGGGGGGGGGGGGGGGGGGGGGGGGGGGGGGGGGGTAGGTTTGTTTAAGTTATTTTATCTCTAATTTATTTTAGTTCTAGGGGTTTTGTTGTGTTAACCCTTGACAACAAATATTATAACCATGGGTTAACATATTTACTAAATGAGTTTGTGGGGTTTTGTTAGTGGTTGTTGTTGAGGTTGTTTGATTTGGGATGGTTAGTTGTGGATACGTTTGTAGTGAATAAATGGATGAAGGTTAGTTTTAATTGTTGTTTTGTAGTGGGTATTTTTATGAGGAGTTTTTTGTTGTGTAATGTTGGGTGTGTGTTGTGATTAGGTTCAGGGGTTCAGACTTAACTAAAATGAAACCTATGCTAAGTGATAAACACACACCAAGGGTGCATGTATTGGACAAACTTACCAAGGCTTCAATCTTAGATAACCAACTACGTCCTTACATAATTAAAACAAAATCCCCTCCAAAGTTATTGGTTTAGTTATATATCTCTAGTGTTGTAATGAATTAAGAGAAAATGAACTCTTACTAGCAATTGCATGGCGGTTTAGGGGGGGGGGGGTCCTCAAACAATTTCAAATATTAAGATTTGTTATATGGATGTAATTGTTGATACATATATACTATTGAAGTTGTTTTCCTTTGTGTTTTAGGTGTAAGTGTGTGTTTTTTGAGTGGTTGTAATATTGTTTGGGTGGGTGACCTCAAAATTATATTTAATATTTCTACAATTGACAATGTACATAACTAAGCTTTCACAAAGGGGTGGTAGTTTCAGTTCCATGTGGAGAGATTTAGATTTTTATGAATGTGGATAGATAAACCATTTTTTGTTTGATTGTGAGTTTAATATCAATCAATTAGAATGGTTTATTGTTTACATTTTATTGACACAGTATATTATTGGGAGCGTCGATTTTGAGGAATCCTTTGTCATGTAGCTCATCTTTAAGCCATTCGAATGTTCGTTGCTTTTGCTGTACATAAAAACATTACAATCTTTCAGATGGATGTTAAGACTGCATTTCTCAATGGTTTATTGAAAGAGGAAGTTTATGTTAGCCAACCTAATGGATTTGTCAATCCAGACTTTCCAAACTATGTCTACAGGTTGAAGAAAGCCCTATACGATCTCAAACAAGCTCCACGAGCATGGTATGGCAAACTGTCTTCATTCCTGATTCAACACCATTTTACTAAAGGTATTATTGACCCGACTTTGTTTATACGACATTACGAGGGAGACATATTACTTGTTCAAGTATATGTTAATGACATCATTTTTGGGTCTACAAATCCAGATTTTTCAAAAAGATTTGCAAATCTTATGAAAAGTAACTTTGAAATGTCTATGATGGGTGAACTAAAGTTCTTTCTTAGACTTCAAGTTCATCAATCACCCCGTGGCATATTCATAAGTCAGTCATAATATGCTATTGAGCTTTTAAAGAAACATGGTATGGATGAATGTGTCTCTATGAGCACACCTATGGCCACTGAGAGACTGGATGCTGATTTACAAGGCACTCTAACTAATCAAATGACTTATCATTAAATGATAAGAGGGCTTATGTACCTAACAACCAGTCGACCAGACATTGCTTTTGCTACTTTTTATGTGCTCGTTATCAAGCACGTCCTACTGTCAAACACCTCAAAGAGGTAAAACGGATATTTCGGTACCTGAGATAGTCCTATAACATGGGCCTATGGTATTCGAAGGATTCTGGATTTGAACTAATTGCCTATTCAGATGCGGACCATGTAGGATGTAAAGATGATTGTAAAAGCACATCAGGAGGATTGCAATTTCTAGGTGGAAAGCTCGTGAGTTGGAGTTCAAAGAAACAAGATTGTACTGCGATGTCTACTGCTGAGGCTGAATATGTTTCCGTGTCTGCATGCTGTGCACAAGTAATTTGAATGCGTACTTAACTCCTTGACTATGGATATAAGTACAATCGGATTGCGATGTACTGTGATTCCAAGAGTACCATTGTTATTTCATGCAATCCGGTCCAACATTCTAAGACTAAGCACATTGACATCCGGTATCATTTTATTAAAGAACATGTTGAGAAGGGTACTATGGAAATTTACTTTTTCGGGACAAAATACCAACTTGCGGATCTATTTACTAAGGCGCTTCCAAAAGAACGCTTTGAGTATCTATTTCATCGCATTGGTATGAGATGTATGACTCCAACTCAGTTGGAAAGCCTGACAAAGTTATCTTCTTGAAAAGTTCATACATAAAAAACATGTAAATAAATTTTTCAAAAAAAAAAAAATTGACCTATTTTTATAAAAATAAATAAAATAAATAAATAAAACATAATTTAATAAGATCACATGATTAGATTCATGATTCCAAGTTTTTATAAAAAGCTTTCAAAT